>KN483199.1:22163-35585 GCA_000787095.1 Periophthalmodon schlosseri | reverse complement strand
ACATTTTGAGGAGCGTTGGAGATGTAGACAGACTAATAATGCAGGGTCACTCAAACATGTGTGAATTAAACAAAACACAACTTCAAGTATGTTTTTGAGGAGGTAACAACATTTTAACAAGACTTACAAGAGTCAATTTTGCGTTTTAGATTAACATAGCAAGTTTTGTAGCTAATATTGTATCTGCAAATAAAGATAAGGTTCAACGTTTAAAGCTAATTTTAAATATTTCTTCACCCCTGACCTCCATGTCAAATTATGACATCATCAAAGTCCAGAATATGAGCCGAACCCTGTGAGAATAAATTAAGAGGGTGACTTCACTTTTCTTTGCCCTTCACTTTGAAAGAGACAGAAGGTCATCTTTAATCCGAGCTTTTTGCCCACACTTGAACACACCACTTCATCAATGAACAAAGAGCGTTAAATAAACCACGACTGCTTACAACCTGAAGCTGGCACTCGAATGTCCCCTTTGTCTGGATGTTTTTATGTCCAGACCATATTCAGAGCAATGGTGCATGTGACTTGAAACAGAGGCAAGGGGATTTACAGAAGAAATATGCAAGATGGCCGACCGTGTTCACAACAAAAGACACTCCAGAGGGCGGCGCGTTTAATCAATTTATTTCTCCATGGATGTAAAGAAAATCCTGGTTTTTTGAAAAGAGGATTAACAGTGGGGATGAGATGGGGTGATAGGTTAAGAAGGTTAGAAGGTGGAAGAGCAGGTAGGATGGATTACTTAAACTGAAAGATTTTGCGCTATATAAAAATGCATTTAGTAATTGGGGACAGAAAACTTGGATCAGTGCACGTTTGGTCACTGAAACAACCTTGTCCATCTGTGTGTTGTTCTTGTTGTGTCCTCTGGCAAGGCACTAAACCGATTTTGCCTACCCCAGCTTGCAACTTTGAGGATGTCTTTGCTTTTTATCATAGTATAAGTTTAAGTTTTTCTAGTATTTCATTTCATTTATATTTATTTCTACAGGGAGAGTCCAACGAGAGCACTCAGACTCTATATTTCATGAGAGCCCTGTTCAAACACAGAACAATACAAACAAAAACAAACAAAAGAAGAAAAAAAATGCATAGGTCCATTTGAAACATTAAAAGCAGGAGCAGGTGTGAGTATAAATGTTTATCACCAGATTATTAAAGTGCATTAGTGGCACCAATCTATGCAGTTTTGCATGTCCTTGAAATGTATTCCATTTTTGGGAAGCAAAATAACAAATAACATTTCCCCCATTTCAGTTCCAGTGCGGCCAGTTTTTAGACGTAGACAATCTGGTAATAAAGGTTCTCCACCTCTTCTCTTCCCCCTCTCTCCTCCCCTCCTCTCCCTCTTTCTTTCTCCTCCTCTTCTCTTTGTCACTGCTCCTCTCCCTCTCTCTGTCTCCTCCTCTCCTCTTTCTCACTGTTCCTCTCCCTTTCTCTGTGTCCTCCTCTCCCTCTCCCCTGCTCCCTCCCTCTCTTCTCCTCTCCTCTTGTCCTCTCTCTATCTTTCTCCTCCTCCCTCCCTCTCACTCCCTCTCTCCTCCTCCTTGAACAAACATGTATATTGAGTCAGTCTATTGTCCTAGTCCCTTATAAATACGTTTTATTCAGTGTTGTTCTCTTCTTACAGATAGCGACGGCCAACCTGCTTTTTCATAGAGTGAACAGTGATGGGTTTTAAATTTATCACCTGTTATGAAACAAAGCGCTGAGTGAAAGAGTGAATCTAAAGGTTTCAAAGTAGAGGCTGAAGTCTGCATGTACATTATATCTCCATAATCCAGTACAGAAAGAAATACTGTCTGAACAAATTCATTTGCGATATAAGATTTGTTTCTGTAATAAAATGATAAAACCAAATAAAAATGAATTTCAACACAAACAAGACCAATTTCTACTTAGTGCCATTTAACACGAAACAAACGTGTTCCTCCAAAGTCTGAACTCTAAACTGCAGTTTGCTTATCGTCAGTGGTGGAAGGTATCGAAGTACAAGTAGTAAAGTACTGCACTTAAGTAGTATTTTTAGGTATCTGTACTTTACTTAAGCACATTTTACAGTGGATACTTTTTACTTTTACTTCACTACATTTGAGAGCAGGTATCTGTACTTTCTACTCCACTACATTTTTAACTGGACTAAAAAGGTGAAAAGTACTTTTTATATGATTTGAGGGGTTATTTTTACCATGTTCGTGGTAACGTCCTGACTGACGTTTTCGAGTTCAAGCTTCGGCTTTGAGCAAACAAAAATAAATACACAAAATTCATAAGAAAAATCAAGAAACGGATTTGTATTGTTACTGTTGACAAAAATATGTATCGTTTTAAATCAATATCATGACATTTACACTTTTACTTTTACTCTTAAGGTACATTTTTAAACAGGTACTTCAATACCTTTAGTTAAGTAGAATTTTCATGTGATACGTTTACTTTTACTAGAGTAACTTTTCACTTATGTATCTGTACTTTTACTTAAGCAACAAAACCGAGTACTCCATCCACCACTGCTTATCACTGATTACGATACAGAAACAGTAACTGGATTAGGATTCTGCATTTTAATTGCACAGCCCTCGTCGTAAGTGATCGACTGTAGAACACTGTCTTATCTCTTTTGATGATATAAAAGGCAAACGCAAACTCAACAGTCAACTTTCATTTTTCAAAACCATCTTGTTGTCCGCGTTGAACATTATGGTTCAATTTATAGAAGAAACACAGATCTCCCAACCTCTGGTATAGCAAGTAGCTGAAAGCGTTTCATCAACCCACACTGGCTTAATTAATTAGAGCGTGGCAGCTGTTACAGAGGCCCTGCTGATAAGTGACGAGCAGATAAATGTCCGTTTGAACTGGATTAAGAACTCTGAGTTTGCCTCTCAACACATCAAAGACGCATTTGGTGGTGTCAGCTGAAATCACGTCACCGAACCAGAGCCGACGTGGATGTAGGAGGATGCAGTGGTTAAGCAAAGCCAGAAATGAAATGATTTTATTATGTTGTAACTCATTTGCCAGTGCGATCATGGCCCCCTCGTATATTTATTTAGGTTATGGACTGCGTTGGACAGACTACTCTGCTCAAAAGTAATGTAATATAGATTTTTACAACTTTGAGATGATCGTAAAAAGGAACTGCTTGAGGAAAAAAAATTGGCCGGATGCCACGCAACTTTCATAGGATCAGAGATGTTGTTAGATGAGAACCATATGGAAACGACTGCACTTGACCACCCCGAACTGTTATTTCTCAGTCATGGTTCAAAGTTGGGAGAGAAGAGATTAGGTGGGTGGAGCTAACAGTTTATTCTGAATTTAAAATGACTTGTATTCAGGAAATGAATCTAGTTTTGACTTGTTATATAACCTCCTGAGACCTGCGTCCTCATATGTGACAACACATTTTGGGTTGTCTAGGCCACAATACAATTTTTTTTCTCTACAAGGTCCTGGTGTCCACATGAGGTCATTAAACTGACACTTAAAGGTGACAGAAGAGTTTAACACATTATGTTTAGATTCCAAGATGGACTTTGTTAAAGGCTCATGTCTTCACCTGTTAGAAGCTCTTCAAATGAGCCTCATTGTTCCAAGAGGCACAATTCTTGTTTCTCATTTTGTTTTTACTCAGGAACAATGTTGCTGTGATCAGGCACTTAACAAATAGTTTTTGCAAATCATTATTTAAATGTGACTTTATTGTTTCTATCAAAATGATTAAAACATAGAAAAAAAGTCCTCATATGTGGACATTTTTCTCATAATGTAAAAAGATAATTCTTTGTTTTTACACTCATCAGCTCCCAGTCAGTCCAAATAACAAAGAGAAAAAATTAATAAAGCAGCCAAGAAGAGTTCAGGTCCAAGGAGGTTAAAGCGGCACTTTATAACTGGTGGATGGTGTGGTGTGCTCTTGTGGCTCATCTGACCTGGGGGTGCCACATACTGTTCTCAATAGAGAATTTTAATGCCGTACTGTGGAACATTCCAGGCAAAACAATAACATCTCCCTGGAGATAAGCAGATGGCAGACCCTCCACCTTTAATAACAAGCTCTTGACTTTTACAAAGGCCATTTATTGTATTTTTAAAGTCAACTCAATGTTGTTGACATTTTTTTTTAGCATTTTCTTTAATGTGCAAAAAAAAAAAAAAAAAAAAAAAATGAAAACATATTCTGAAATACTATCCAGAAACCTGGACCAGCTAACCAAATAAATCTAAACCTGTCAGAACTGCTCAATAAAAGATCCCAGCACTATTCCATGTGTGATTTTAGCTCCTGATGTTCTTTGCAGTGTGAAAGCTGCTCTCTGCATAAGGTGATGTGCACAGTAAACAGTGCGGTCTGTAGTGCACAAACGTGAGGATTTAAACATGTATACGGCTCACGGAGGTAAAGTGTTTTGTTCTCCGCCACATGGCAGATTGTGTCGTGTGAGTAGCGCAGAGCCTCATAAACATGGAAAACACTAGAATATGCATGATTCGAACTCATTCAACCAGCGCGAGCCACAGGAGTGATGTCACCCGTAAACATAAAAAGGTTATTGTATCTATCTTACACTTATTTCATTATATGTGTTTTATTGATCAGAAATACCTTGAAAAATATGCATTCTTACTGTGAGCGGGGTCGCCTCTCCATAGATCTGCTACCAACACCTACTGGCAAAGTAAGCCAATATAAATCCTCCACCAGAAAAGTTACATAGTAAACCTTTAAGAACACAACCAAACAATTGGCATAACCTATTAGACATCAGATAATAGGGTTTTTTTCCCTAAAATATTGTTTAAATCCCTTCACCACCATTGCAAATTTGTGCCACTGAGTAAGACACATGACCCAACAAGTCTCCACTATAGACTGTATGGACATAGCTAACCTGCTAGCCGCCACATTCCAAATAGGAAGTGATCATGGGCGTTCTTCCAGCTCCATCGACTCTGGCTCCAGTTCACTTTCTATTGAAAAACTGTCGCTCTTCTCTCCGTAACTGCTACTGTCAGACTCGTCATTTTGGTCTTAAATGTTCATATTAATCCGATCTACAAGATCCTCATATTTTATTTCACTATTGTGTCCATAAATCAAGTATGCACATTTAATAACAGCCAAATCAGGCGCCTTCTTTGCCCGAGGTTGCTCCCGCTAGCGTTAGCAACAGGTTTGATTGACAGCGTTGCTAAGCGCCCGCTCCCAACATTAATCATTGTTTAGAGATATACGGTTTAATAATGATCTCTAAATCTATGTCTGTGAATCTCTGTATCTTTTATATTGTTCTTTTTTGTATGACTTTTTTGTCTATAAAGAAGCACATTTTGGATCAGCTCTTCATCTAAAGAAGTCACAGTCTCACCCTAATATATTGACATTGCTAAAAGGCTTTTGACCATAAAGAGATGCAACGGTAAAGTGGAAGTGCAGAGCTTATGAGGCTTTAGTTCTGTGCCATTACTCATTGTAATTCTCCCAAACGGTCTTGTTTATCTCGGGTCGGCACGGCGGTGGAGAGAGAGGAGCGCCATTTCAGAACAAAATGACTCATAAGAGCAGACCGAGTAGCTGCGGGAAAGTCTTTAAAGAAAAACACAGAAATGTGAATTTATGAATTAAACCGACTCAGATTGGCTTTTCAAACGACAGCCTTCACCTCTTCGCTTTTAAGATCAAATATCAACATTTCTAACTGCTTAAGTCTGTACTACTTAGACTGTATTATTTAGTTCCTTTTATTCTATTCATTGTATTTTATTCAGAGTGTTTTCAAAAAGGTTGATCTTGGCGAGTGGCTGACCTACACCTCTGTTATCTCCAAGTAACAGCAGGGCAAAGCGAGTTTATTTGTTTAGCGCAATTGGTACACAAAGTAATTCAGAGTGCTGTACAGAATAAGACATTAAAATCACAATACAACAAATCAAAACATAAATAATCATCGTCAAATGAACATTAAAAGAGAAGAGTGCAGAATAAAAACCTTTCAGTCATATGCACAGCTAAACAGAACCGTTTTGAGTCTGGATTTAAACATTGTCAAAGTAGAGCCTGTCTCACATCTTCAGGAAGACTGTTCCATAAAACTGAAAAGCTGATTCACCAAGGTTTTGTTCTGACTCTGGGCTCCAGCAGTGAGCAGGTCGTTACCGTAGTCTAACCTACTGGAGACTACTGATTTTTTGTGTTATTTCGTAACATTTTTTAGGGTGGATTTTTTCAACTAGAAAAATGTTCCAAAACGCAAAAAAATGTAAAAAGCACAGTCGCAGAAAAGCCTCATAGCTACAAACAGTCGAACAGTATCGCAGCAGAAATCCTTCTTAAATACTCACATGTAAAACACCCGGAGCTGCACGTGTCACTCCTCTGGTACAGGGACTGCCACTTTCCTGTCAGTACAGTATTATACTTATCTAACGTTTGTTCAGTAACAGGTGTTTCATTGTTAAAAATACCCTGAAAAACATGCTTTCTTGGCGTGAGCGAGTTGGCCTCTCCACAGATCTTACCTTCTTGTCTCCATGGAGATATAATTTACTGCGGATCATTTCAGGCAAAGTAATAACTTGAAGGATGGAGAAAAGCAGATGACAAACCCTCCATCAGTGACATTACATAGCGCATAGTTTAAATGTACTTTTCTAATCAAAACCACGAACCTAATTTACTGCCGTTAAGTTGCCGGCAGTATCCATGGGTTTCAGGACGATGAAAACTTAGGGCCGCATTTCCGTGGAGATCGGCCGTGAATGAAGGACACATCCGAGCATTCTTCATGGCCTCCTATATCCTAGTTACCGCTAGTCAGTGCGGTGAAAAGTCCGCTCACCTAAAACAGGAAGTGGAAACCAGTGAACAGGTGACAAAGATAAATGAGCGTTCGTGGCGTCAGTTTCCTGTTATGCAACATTCTGAAGACTTTTTCCCATTCAAAAGATATAATATTTCGTTTTAAATGGTCTAATAGCTACGGCGACGGTCCTAATTTTCATCATTCTGAAACCCGTAGATATTATACAACAGTAAAACCAAAATGACACATATAATCCAACAGAAATCCACCTCCAGACTGTGCACAATATCCCTCCCTGTTCTCACACATCACATCTGGTGTTGTGACAGGCCGAACCATGTTTTGCTCTGTCCCATGTAAAGACATACACTCCTGGGCCCTCGCGCTTTGATCCGAGCTCTCTATTTCATACCTCCCCTGGCCGTTCTGCTCTGTATTATATTCAGGTAAGGAAGCAGCCGTACTCCCATAAACCCTCCGACTCTGCGCGCTGCATGTTAATCCGGGCATCTGCTCTTCGTGTACGTCCTGATTTGTGTCGGGATCTTTTTCTGACAAAAATATCAGCACTGAGAAGTCAAATAGGAGTCAGAGTCCGATGTTTTATTCATAGAAGGGGCTCGGTAGGCTTCTGCTGTAGCCGCAGATGCATGAAAAAGCATGTTTACGCCAATTCAGGGCTTGTAGGAGCTAAATTACGATTGAATATGAAAGAAAACAGTGCCCCCAGGGAACATGTTTAAAATAGAGGAGCAGTCACCATTTGTGTAGAACGGAGATTTTAGTATAAAGAATGGGAAAAAAGGGATGCGGTCGCTGTATCAGACTGCTGTAGTAAAGAAAGAGTTGAGCTGAAAGGCAAAGCTCTCGATTTACTGGTCAGTCTACGTTCCTCCTGGTTTAGTCCTGGTTTAGTCCTGGTTTAGGTCTCTTTTTTAACTTCACCTATGGTTTTAGTCCTGGTTTAGTCCTGGTTTAGGTCTCTTTTTTAACTTTCACCTATGGTCATGAGCTTTGGGTAATGATCAAAAGAACAAGATCACGGACACAAGTGGCCAAAATGAGTTTCCTCCGCCGGGTGGCTGTGCGTTCCTTTAGAGATAGAGTGAAGAGCTCGGTCACACAGGAGGAGCTCAGAGTAAAGCCGCTGCTCCTCCACATCAAGAGGAGCCAGCTCAGGCGGCTCAGGCTTCTGTTCCGGATGCCTCTTGGACGACTCCCTAGGAAGGCCTTGAGGTCCCACCGGAGGACCTGGAGGAAGTGTCTGGGGTGAGGGAAGTCTGGGAGTCCCTGCTTAGACTGCTGACCCGTGACCCAGCCCAGATAAGCGGAAGAAGATGGATGGATGCATGGATGGAATGGTAGAAGCACCTCTACTGTCCACTGCACTGGCACTTGTGCTTACGCGTAATATTAAGAGACAAATTATGCTTTTTCTGGTTCTACATTAATAAATTATAATAATAAAACACATATAGATTTTTATTTCACATTTGTTCAGTGCAAGTCATAATACTGATAATGGTATTTCACCATAGCGATCACCGGATTTTCATTTAAAGCTACCATTTGGAATTAGCTTGGGGGGGCTATACAACACTGTGAACCCGATGTGTATGAGATTTTTTGAACAAGTAGTCTAGATTTTTTGAACAATCCCAAGTAAGATGAAAGTACAAACGGGCAGAGATAGGGTATAGGTGAAAACAGAACTTTTCTGACCACACAAGCTTCAATTTCCGACAATACAGGAGGACTCAAACATGCATGAATCACCTAAAAACACGATTTAAAGCTCAGAAGTTGATTTTGCATTTGTCTCCTGTAAACAAATGGTTCTTATCTTCGGTAAAGGTTCATTCTGTCTTCAGTTTTAAACGATTCTTTCGATTCTTTTTGTTAGACAGGAGCGTTTACCACCGGTGAATCAGAGAGGCCAGCGAGATCCGTAAACGAGGTCCAAGGAGCATGAGTCGTGACGAGGGAGCGTACACCTTATCACGCACATGGGATGCAGTCCTGGAGAAGGCGTCAGACAGTAGGGGGCGTAAGCTTCCCCTACTGTCTGGCAAAACCAAGTAAAGCACCATCATGGACGCTTCTGAGGAAGTAGCCGAAATATGTAAAGCAGTAAACAAAACGCTGCTGTCTGACAAAAAGAATCGCTAATTCTAAATGATTCTTTTAAAATTTTGTGCTCTATCAGACCATAAACAAAGTGAAATTGGAGCTGAGGAATGGGCAAATCATTTTCATAATTATATTGTTTTTTGCATTAGAGCCATGCATTTACCAAGCCTAATATTTCAATGGAATTTTCAAACTGGCTTTGTTTTTATTTTGACCATTTCCAGAATCAGACCCACGCACCCCACATGACCCCATCTGCTGAGATTGTGATGGGAGTAGGACAGGCAGGACGTCCCAGAGGGGCAGGGTCCAGTCTGGGCCGGGGGCTGCCTCTGAGGTCCCCGAGCAGACAGCGGAGCCAGACAGTATCCCCCGGCAACCGGTGACCCCCCCACCCACCACCACCCACCTCTGCACCTACACCCACGAAGAGGCGGCTAATGCTACAGGCTAACTGCTCTTTTTCATCTGTTCCAAATACAAAATATGCCTAATTAGAATAAGATGTAAGATTAGATTGTAGTAGTAGAGGTGTGGGAGGAACAAAAATGGGTTTAAATAGTTTTGATGAGGTGAAAATGTTAAAACCGAATGTGGTAATGAAATGTAGATAAAAAATATGAAAATTTGTGCTAACCTCAAATAAGAAGCAAGTGAAAAAAATATCACCGTTTTATTGCAAAAAATACATGGATACACTTAATGACATACTGTGGAACATTTCAAGCAAAGAAATAGCATCTCCATGGAGAGCAGGCGCCGGACCCGCCACCAGAAAAGTTACATAATACGTCTTTAACTCACCAGCTATTATTTCAAAGCTTTGGAGATGTGGGCAGACTTATAATAAAGGTTTACTCAAACGTGTGAATGAAGCAAAACACAACTCCAGGTATGTTTTTGAGGAGGTAACAACATTATAACATGCCTTAAAACTTACAAATCCATTTTGTGTAATAGAGGACGATTAAGTTGTAAACACAGAACATCAGACAAGCTGAAAAGCAAACAGATTTATATTGGAGATAAGGGTTCTGGAATCAAATTGCAGTAATTTAGTCCAACAGCCACACCACAGGCTCCAGGGCTTTGGATAACAGTTGTTCAGCAGCCTATAATGAAAACTTTATTCCCCTCATCTAACCTCAACCACACCACATGGCTTTGGCCTTCACTCAGAATCAGAAAATATACTCCCACAGAAATGACTCAGAATATGTGTTTGTATTCTATAGTTATAATGAATGACACCCGTGGATCATTATTTCATATTTTGGACTTTCTAAATTGCAATATTGGCCTAGCTGTACTTTCTACTCCACCACATTTTTGAACAGGACTGAAAAGTAAAGTATTTTTTATTATTGTTTGAGACCTGCTGAAAAGGCTGAGGGTTTATTTTGTAACACGTTCATAATTTGAGCAAACAAAAATATACAAATAAAAACAGGTAGAAAAAAAGTTGTTTTTGTTTAATAAAATTCAGTGAAATACTTTTACTTTTTACTCTTTTTTAAACTTTTTTTTTTACTACTTTTTTAAACCAGTACTTTAATACTTTTACTGTATAGTAGATTTTTTCATGTGATACTTTTACTTTTACTTGAATATTTTTTGCTCCAATATCTGTAGTTTTACTTAAGCTCCTTTTACCTTTTTGTTCAGTATAGTTTGGGAAATCCAGGGCTGAAATTATCCAAATGTTTCTAGTAAAGGTGTGTGGAGTTTAAAAAAACACAGTGGAGCACTTCCTGTATTACCACATGACATCACAAGGTGTAACGAAGTGTTTTCTGTATGAAGGATGTGTGAATGAAACAAAACACAACTCCAGGTATGTTTGCGGTGAGGAAACAACATTATAACATAGATCAGAAAACAGTGTAATACGGGCCCTTTAAACATGTATAAATCACAGGTTTCATTTCAATATCACAAACAGCTACATCACAATTCTCTCTAAACCTCAAACTGGACAAAAAGTAAAAGTTCAAAAGAAGTTCTCAGTCTGATACAATAGTTGAGTGATTAAACCCTTTCTCCCTTTTGGCAATAAACGGCGTTCCATTTGAGATAGGGCCATAATACGTCCAGACAAGACATATTTATTGGCACATAAAGCCACACTGTGTCACATTAGCTTAAACCAATGCCAGCTCGGAGAAATGATGATGCACTCTGAATTCATTACAGCAGGTGAGATATACGGGCTGCGATGTAAATTGTAAAAAATAAATGATTTGCTAAAGGCACAAGGATCTCAGTCTGTTTCATTGGCAGCAGTGCACTTTAATGATGTAGAGCTAAAGGCCCATATCACTGTTTTATCATCTATGTTCCAACGCTGTTTCCTCATCACAAACACACCTGGAGTTGTGTTTTGTTTCACTCACACATGTTTAACACACAAACCCTGCACATTTAGACTCTGTTGCACCTTGTGATGTCATGCGGTGATACAGGAAGTGCTCCACTGTGTTTTAAACTCCACACGCCTTCACTAGAATCATCTGGATGATTTCGGTCCTGGAACTGCCAATCTCTACTGAACTAAAGGTAAAATGTAGCTGTTAATGTAAAAACTACCACTTCATGACATCACAAGTTGGAACAGAGCATTCTGAGCTTTGGAGATGTAGACAGACTAAAAATAAAGGATTACTCAAACATGTGCGAATGAAACAAAACACTCCAAAGATGAGAAGTATATACATTTAAAGGTGCACTACGTAACTTTTCTGGTTGATAATCTGCCACTTGAGATGTTTTTGCTTTGCTTAGAATGTTTCACAGTATAACACTTATCCATCTCCATCGTGACAAGTTCCAGGTCAGATCTGTGCAGAGGGAACCCCTCTCACATGTAACAATGTACGTTTTTTTAAGGCCGTAAAAACATGTGTAACTGTACAACACATGTAACAATGTACGTTTTTTTAAGGCCGTAAAAACATGAACTGTACAAAAAAGATACTGTGGAACATTCCAGACAAAGCAATAACATCTCCATAGAGACGGGCAGGTGGCAGACTCCCCCGGCAGAAAAGTAAGTTACATATTGCTCCATTAACATAAAACATTTTTCAATTTTTCAATTTTTCATTTTTTTTTTTTGAGGTGGAAATTTGAATAAAACATTTAAATTGAAAAAGGTGATGTAACATATTTATTTAGATTCAAAATTGGATTTTTTGAGTGTGTATCTTTCCCATCAGGCCTCAGAGCACTTTCAGATCCCACATCACAGATCACAGTGAGTCTGAGTGAGGCTGTGCACAGACTCAGATACAAATGGAGGGAGGGTCGTCTAAGAGGAAGGCTGTTGCTCTCAGTGCTTTTGCGGAGTCAAACCCGTGACCTCTGCCGCTGTCAGGGCGTCGAACGGACCCGGGCCGGTCTAATGTAAATGCATGGAGCAGATGAAAGGAACAGATGAAGGCTCTGAGTGAAAGAGGAGGAAGAGGAAGATGAGAAGGTGAGGAGGAGACGGCCAAGAGCAGCTGGGGGACATGGGATGTGTGGAGAGAAGGATGGGCCCCTGGAGAGACTCAATTATAGAGGAGAGAGGCAGCGGGTGGGGGGTGAGTCAGAGTGGGTCAAAGTGAATGAACGAGAGAGAGGAGGAAGAGAAAGGGAGAAAGAGAGAGAGAGAAGGAGAAAGAGATGAGAGGGAGAGAGAGAGGAGGAGAAAGAGGAGAAAAGGATGAGCAAGAGGAGGAGAAAGAGATGAGAGAGAGGAGAAGAAAGAGATGAGAGAGAGAGAGAGAGAGGGGAGGAGAAAGAGATGAGAGAAAGAGGAGGAGGAGAAAGAGGAGAAAGAGATGCGAGAGGAAGAGAAAGAGATGAGAGAAAGAGAGAGCGGAGGAGAAAGAGTTGAGAGTGAGGGAGAGAGGAGGAGAAAGAGGAGAAAGAGATGAGAGAGGAGGAGAAAGATGAAAGAGAGAGAGATGAGAAGGAGAAAGAGATGAGAGAAAGGGGGTAAGGAGAAAGAAATGACAGAGAGAGAGGAGAAAGAGAAAGAGATGACAGAGAGAGGAGGAGAAAGAGATGAGAGAGAGGTGGAGGAGAAAGTGATGAAAGAGAAAGAGATGAGAGAGAGACAGAGAGAGACAGGAAGATAAAGAGATAAGAGAGGAGAAGGATAAAGAGATGACCGAGAGAGAGAGTGAGAGAGAGAAACAGAGAGAGAGAGAGGAGGAGGAGAAAGAGATGAGAGAGGAGGACAAATAGATGAGAGAAACAGACGAGGAGGAGAAAGTGATGAAAGAGAGAGAGAGGAGAAAGAGATGAGAGAGGAGGAGGATAAAGAGATGACAGAGACAGAGAGAGAGAGAGGAGGAGGAGGAGGAGAAAGAGATGAGTGAGAGAGAGAGATAGAGAGAGAGAGAGGAGGAAAAGAGGTGAGAGAGAGATGAGAGAGGGGGTGAGGAGAAAGAGAGAGGAGGAGAGAGAGATGGGGGAGGAGAGAGAGGAGAGGGAATAA
>KN483199.1:0-22083 GCA_000787095.1 Periophthalmodon schlosseri | reverse complement strand
GAGAATGCTGTCGCTTAAGGAGGGCATTTAATAATAAATATTTATACCGGGGTCAGAGAGAATTCCAATCGCTATTACAGAGCTCGGGATGGAACGTCAGAAATGTCTGTTACCATGGAAATCCACCATGTTTTTAGCGATAGTGCAGAACTCTCATAGATATATTAGCCAAAACAACGTTAAAAAGTAAAAGAAAGTGCAGTGGAACAACCCGATAAACTGTCACTTTTATCTGTCCCTCTGTAGTGTCCAAAGCTAGTATTTCGCATCTTAAAATCTCCAAGTAGTCCGGCACCAGTTAAATCACATTCTATATCACTGCTCTGCTCTCATCACCATAGCAACGGGTAAACAAATAGTCAACTGTTTTGACTCTAGAATGTAGGGACTAGCTTCACTTAAAACACTGAAATAACAAATATTTGAGTCATTAACAGACAGTGATCAGGCTTTTCACATTCAGAGGCGAGACGTTTCGGTGTGTAGCCGTGGTAACAGCGCATAAAACACCTCGGAGCTGTGCGTTCTGCAGTTTCACTTGGCGGAGGAACACCGCGTCATGTGTTAAAACTGCAGAACACACGGCTCCTTGTTGTTTAACACTGACTTATTGAGAAATGTTTAGTGTTCACAGACTAAGAAATTAAACAAAAGTCGATTCATGAATAGGAACAGCCCTGATGGTGAACTTCTGAAAAGGCTGGACTACAAAATGAACCCAAATATTGAGCAATAATCAGACTGAACAATAAAACTCCAATTTGAAAGAGAATTCTAAATCGTGGGTCACTCCAGATCAGAGCCGAGCGATTACGTGGCCCTGCTCCAAACACAAGCTTTCACTCATATCGCTGCTTTTAGCATAAATTTGTAGCATTGCTGTCATCCCCCGTGTGGCTCCACTTAGCCCAGCCTGACCTGTCACCGCAACAAGGCAGTTAGCTCCAGCAGCACTGAGCATCTGACACAACCACTACCCACAAATACTCGGCACAAATACTGCACACAGACTGCTATCAGAGCAGCAAATGAAACACGTTTAAGTGGTGGAGCCATAGACTGTATATATAAATGGACATAGCTAACGTGCTAGCCGCCACGTTCCAAATAGAAAGTGATCATGGGCGCCTCGGCTCCAACGACTCTGGCTCCAATTCGCTTTACATTGAAAAACTGTCGCCCCTCTCTCTGTAACTGCTGCTGTCAGGCTCGTCATTTTGGTCTTAAAATGTTCCCATTAATCTACGTGACCCTGGTATTTTTATTTTGCTATTGTGTCAGTAAATCAAGATATAAACATTAACAACAGACAATTTAGGCGCCTTCTTTCTCCAAAGTCGCTCCAGTCCAATTAGCAACAGGTTTGATTGACAGAGATGCCGGCAGTCAGTAAATGAAGGGGCGCTACCTTCAACAGCCTCGCTCCAAATTGGCTCTTTGGTTGCTATGATACTCGCGATCAGAGTCCCAAATATGGAACTCGGTTCCAAATTCGCCCCTGTAACTGCTCTAGCCTCGATGAGCTTCATTTGGCTGGAGCCGAACGCTGTGGGTGACGTCACACTCACTTAGTCCACTGGAGCTCAAATGAGTTTACATCCAGCTGTACTGCATCCTGGGAAAGGCAGAGTGAGCAAATGCACTGAGTCCCACCAACCAACAGGGGGCCCAAAAGTGTCTCTAACCATTACAGAAATGTGTGTTATTATGGTAATTTCATAGAACAGTAAGTACAACACTGTTTTATTTTGGTGACTGAGTATTCAAGCTATGGATAAATAATATTTGTACTTTTACATAACTGGTGAATGTAGGACAACGTATAGAAATTAACCCATGGCTGTACAATCCAACGTGTTTATGTATATCATGGTGACAGGGTTCAATCCCTTAGTAATAACGGTGGCATTGTCAAAAGTATGTTTTTGGTGATTTATGGTGCCCAAAGTTCCCGAAAAAGTTTGAAGTGCGCTATACAAAGACAGTGAAAGGCATTTACAACAGCAAAAAAGTGCTTCATAAATCAAAAGCTCTCATAGTTACCTTCTCTGTAAAAAACCCGGGCCCACACTGACTGAGGGAAGGAGAGTGTCCCTCTTTTATCCACCAATGCTCCCTCCACAAGTCAATTAACACAAAAATACAGGTTTTCTCCTCAAAACCACATTCAACAACAATAACAAAAATAGGGAAAAATCCACGAAAATACATTTTACAATATGGCCTCATGTCTGTGCCTGTAGCCCAACCAGGAAAAAAAATAAAATTAATTTAGAGAAAAAAAACCCCGGCATTTTGCAGTGACATCATTATGACGTCCCCGCGCATGACGCAACAAAACAGGAAATTTGACAGTGGACTGGTGAATGTAAGATGGATACTTTAAAGTTTGTTGAAGGACGTTCATAGGCCAAATAAACCAATAATATTATCAATCTGTCTGTTCAGAGAAAAATATAGGGCACAATTTGCCCATAAATTAGTTCAAATAATTCCAAAGACCAAATGTATCTAATAGGAGTTTTATTTTACTACTTTACCTGAAATTGTGACATGGATGTGAATGATTCTAGGGATTTGATTCGATTTCAATTTTGACAAACTAAAGTCCCCCAGTAACCATTTAGCACAGCGCCCCCACCAGGTTAGACGCGGACCTGCACGCGTGTATGTTTATGCGGGTCCGGTGTTGAGCGCACCTCAGCTTATCGGAGTGACAGTAGCCCGGCCTCGCCCCGCCCTCGCTGCCCTTCCTGATGGCGCTCTTCTTCACAGGTCAACTCCAAGTGTCAAGTGTGACTGATGCTCCCTTCAACCAGACGCGCGACCTCCGACCCGCGAGTAACGAGGAGGGGTCAACGCGGAGCAGCCAAACGGCATTAATAGTCCATCTAGAGTGGGTGTAAATGCCTGGCCATTATGGAACAATTGGCTTTCCTGCTCTGATAATCACAAATGGGGGATCAGTACACAGATTTCAAGCAATTCATCAAGTCTTCTTCCCTCATGCATATTAAGGGAGTGTCAAATGGATTCGATTCATATGCATGTGGAAAGATTGAAGAATTTGAATTTGAATAACGTGCCAGAAGGTTTTAAATAGAGAATTATACCGTAGACCCAAAGCGAGGCCTTTAAACTTGTTGGACAGTTCTTCCAAACAGGAGACAATACATCTGGAGCTGTCCACCAGAACCATGGTCTGATCCTTCTTCTTCCAAACCTTTGACCTAGCGTGCAGTGTTACATACAAGATCTGAATATAACAATTATTACGAGCTCAGACCTCCATCAAGTCACTGCATGTTCTTTAACAAATATATTTAAAATGCAAATACAGTTTATAATGTGTCGAATGAATTCATCTTTGATTTTAAAGGTTCCATATTACGTTCTTTTCTGATCTCTGCTATAATGTTGTTTCCTCACCACAAACACACCTGGAGTTGTGTTTTGTTTCATTCACACATGTTTAACACACAAACCCTGCATCTTTAGGCTGAGTTCTTCTCTTAAACGGAAAGCACTCCGTTCCACCTTGTGATGTCATCATGGGTAAATACAGGAGTGCTCTTTGTGATGTCATCATGTGGTAATACAGGAAGTGCTCTTTTGTGTTTTTAAACTCCATACGCCGTCACTAGAATCATCTGGATAATTTCAGCCCTGGAATTGCCAATCTCTGCTGAACTAAAGATAACCTGAAAACTACCACTACATGACATCACAAGGTGGAACAGAGCATTTTGACCTTTGGAGATGTAGACAGACAAATAATGCAGTGTTACTCAAACATGTGTAAATGAAACAAAGCACAACTCTAATTATGTTTTATGAGGAGGTAACAACATTATAAAAAAGTACATTTTGCACAATATGGGCCCTTTAACTATGTGAGAGAAGGAGAAAACAAGAATTATCACAATAAATGGCACTTACGCTTTTGAGGGGGAGCTCGGGTGGGGGAGTTCTCCACCTGCTTATCTTCACGGAGATTCATTCATACACTGAATTTACCTAGAACTGACAAACGTGCAAAATGATTGTGAGCGGGTTCGCCTCTCCACAGATCTGACCTGTAACTTGCTTGTTTAAATGCAGATGGAGGACGGGTGAGTTAGATGCACTGGTTCAATGCCATACTCCGATACATTCAAAGCAATAGCATCTCCACGGAAACAAGCAGGTGGCAGACCTCCAAAAGAAAAATTACACAATGTAGCTTTAATAATATTCTTGAATTCAATAAAAAGTGACATAAATGAAATATGAAATGAAATAAACGTATACATTTTTGAGTGTACGACAGAAAATAGAAACAGGAGACATGTTCTAATCTGGGTCATACAGTAGTGAGTATTTCCTCGTGGACTGACAGGAAATCAATGAGGAGAGCTGTATTTTTCCCTCTGAATCTGCAGCTCCAGTGTAATCACCTCAGCACTGACCTTCATACACACACACACGCACACACACACGCACACACACATGTACACGCACACACACACGCACACACACACGTACATGCACACACACACACACGCACGCACACACACACGCACACACACATGTACACGCACACACACACGCACACACACACGTACATGCACACACACACACACGCACGCACACACACACGCACACACACATGTACACGCACACACACACGCACACACACACGTACATGCACACACACACACACGCACGCACACACACACACACACACACACACACTTTATAAATGCAGACACACACACACACACACAAACACACACATGTATTTATAAATGCACATACACACACGCACACACACACACACACACATATTTATAAATGCAGACACACATACACACACACACAAACACACAAACACACACATGCATTTATAAATGCAGACACACACACGCACACACGCATGCACACCACACACACGTGTTTATAAATGCAGATAAACACACACACACACACACACACACACACACACACATATTTATAAATGCAGACACACACACACATATATATTTATAAATGTAGACACACACACACATGTCTTTATAAATGCAGACACACACACACACACTCACGGGCTGCGGTGCACTGTGAGCAGAGCCTTCACACACATGCAGCTGTATACAGCCTATAGTTACAGTCTCCACAGGGGGCACTGCATTGACTTGTACGGCCATTCTCCAGAGACACGACCACCAGTGTGTCAAACGCCTGAGGCCACACATATTTCACAGGCTCAACAGATTCCACAAATTAGCATCACATCAGGATTTATGAGAAGAATATAAACACATTTATTTACAGTCGAAAGAGTCTAAGAAGTGACAAAGAACAACACATTTTATCTGCCATAGTTGTACTACTACTGCATGTTATCAAGGCAGGTGAAGTGTCTTGCCAAAGGACATGACTAAAGTGTGCAGTGGCTTAAACGAGACTGAAACTGACTGGAGTATTTGGTGAGAAATTATAATTTTCTGTTTATATCTTTGCGCAGTTGTGTTTTAATCTGCTTATCCAGTCATCTCACTCTGAAGCTTAACTCCTCCTTAGGTTGGACCTGGAGTCGAAAACATCTAGACCCCTCTGAAAGACAGTACCTCACGCGGGCCGATACGGGACCCTCAAAATGATCGATAAGGTTAACTTTAGAGAGTGGAAGCTGTGGCGATCTGCTCCATAGCGCCCCCATGGAAACGTCCCCATATAGTAGACTTTTCATCTGCACTGACCCCACTCCAAAACCTATGCAAATCCATCTTCAAACTTCAGTATCTAATTGAGAACAATGGCTTTGCCCTCATTATAGAAGTCACCCCCAATCAACTGGTTTGGCTAAATTCAAATTTCTCTTCTACCAACACACACACACACACACACACTTACACACATTTATTCACAATGGGCTCTCTGGAGAACTGATTGATCTATGGCCCCCAGAGAAGAGCTGGTCACCGCGGCAGCTGAGTCCCTTGATTATGGTCCAGGGATGCAGCCGGGGCCAATCACACGCGTGTCTGTGTGTGTGTGTGTGTGTGTGTGTGTGTGCGTGTGCGCGCGCGTGTGTGTGGAGGTCATGGCTTGCCGGCAGCTGTGTCCGATGGGGCTGAGTTTGAGTGGCAGGTCGAAGAGATGCGACGGGGAGATGGGAGGAAGATGATGCAATGGAGGGATGGAGGGATGGAGGTGGGGGAGGTGAAGAGGCACCCTCTATGTGCTTCTGTAATGTGGTGTTAATAGTGAGGACGGATACAGAGTGGTGTTGACACGCTAATATGTGAGTCTTATCCGGGAGTATTTCACATGTCTCTGGGAGTTAGCTTGTTGTAAATCATTGCATTTCAAGCTTGAAGTTTGAAGTACATTTTTCTTACTATCTATGTCTGCAAAATAGACATAGTAGTTCATTTATTTATTTTTGACAAACCCTCGTTGAGCCATTTTAAATCCTGTGTTACAAGATATTGCATCCACGAGAACAAGACAACACAAAAAAAATACTCGAAATATGTAAATAATACATTTATATTAGCATGCTTTTAATATCATATTTTTCTTAAAGGTCCTATATTACACTAAATTGACTCTTATGAGCTTTAAGCCAAGTTATAATACTGTTACCTCCTCAAAAACATACCTAGAGTTGTATTATGTTTCATTCAAACATGTTTGAGTGACCCTTCATTAATAGTCTGTCTACATCTCCAAAGCTCAAAATGCTCTGTTCCACCTTGTGATGTCATGAAGCGGTAGTTGCCAAGTTAAAGTTCTATCTTTTACCTTTTGTTTAGCAGAGATTGGAAATTCCAGGGCTGAAATTGTCCAAATGATTCTAGTGAAGGTGTGTGGAGTTTAAAAACACAGTGGAGCACTTCCTGTATTACCACATGACATCACAAGGTGGAACAGTTTTCCGTCTGTGAGTTTAACATGTGTGAATGAAACAAAACAATACAAAAATGATAATTCTTAAGAAAAATAGGATCATGCACATCATGAACTTTCTTAAATACTTTCTTACATTATTTGTTGACATATTTTATACACAAAATGTCTCCACTCCTACAACTTTTTGTCCAGTTGACAGATTTGAATTTTTTTTGTACCCAGTGTATCCAGCTCTCATCATTAAAGATGATTTACAGCAATTAGCAGAAATAGTACAGTTATTATGTGGCAACAAAACAGCCATGTGATAACTGCAAACTTTAAGAATAAGCACCAGTTAATATGATATCATTGTTTTGGCAAATTTGGTTTCCTAATTTCCTAAAAAAGAAATTGTAATGTGATCTTTACTGTGTATTTTTAGCATCTGCCCTGGACCACTACCAAATATATTTCTATTAGACCTCAAAAAGCAGAAAACGAGGCCTTAAATGAAAAGCAGTGTTGTATAAAATGGCCAATCTGATGCTTTATTAATAATGGAGGAGTGTTTTTATGGTTCATTTCCAGTATTTCGCGATTGCTTGAGCGCGTTTGTCCAAGTGACATTTCAAAAATATGGTTTGTATAAATGCATGTAAAATCTTTCAATAGAATCGTTGACCCATTTTTGACCTGTTCCTTACTCATCTGAGTTTTCTGTCTTTTAAATTGAACAAACAACAAAAACATAACCTCTTTGGTAGAGGTAAATATCATATGCAAATGGAAAGGGTTGAAGGAACTGCATGCAGGGATGAGATTAGGTTTGGTTTTTGAAACAAAGGATTTTGAGATTTGGAATGGGCACGGGAGGCAGTGTGTGGTTGGAGCAGTTCAGCAGTTTGAGGGTTAGTGGTTGAATCCTCGCTCAGACCAGTGTGTTGTGTCTTTAAAGGTCCCGTATTACGCAAAACTGACCCTTGTGAGCTTTAAGCCATGTTATAATGTTGTTAACTCATCAAAAACAGACCTGGAGTTGTGTTTTGTTTCATTCACACATGTTTGATTAACCCTTTATTAATAGTCTGTCTACATCTCCAAGCTCAAAATGCCTTTATTAATAGTCTGTCTACATCTCCAAAGCTCAAAATGCTCTGTTCCACCTTGTGATGTCATGAAGTGGTGGTTTAAAGTTTTCTGTTTGAGAGAAGAACTCAGCCTAAATATGCAGGGTTTGCGTGTTAAACGTGTGAATGAATCAAAACACAACTCCAGGTGTGTTTGTGATGAGGAAACATTAGAACATAGATCAGAAAATAGTGTAATGTGGACCCTTTAAGCAAGACACTTCATGCACACTGCCTTTATGTGAACATATGTGAATGTGGTTCCTTGCTTCCATCAATCTGTCCTAGGGCAGATGTGGCTACAGCACAGCTCCCACTACCAAGTATGGAGTGAGTGAGTAATGCACATGCAAAGCAGCACTGAGCATCTGGTAAAGAGCAGTTAGATCAACGCATTATTATTATCAATATTGATGGGTCAGTTTCAGACATATTGTGCTTGCGTCTGCTCTATAGTTATAATCTATGACACCTGTGGATCATTGTGTTATAATTTGGAACTTTTAAATCGCAATATTCATCTAAAACAACAACAAGAAACATGTCCGCTGACTTCCGCGTTAGAAAACTGCGGTGCCCAGTGGGAGCTGACGTCAGCGTAAACGTCATCACAGCAAAGAGTAGGCACCTCCGATCCATAGCTGCAGATCCTACGCGTGTCACTGATTAAGAAAATAAAATTGGAGAACGAAATTTGTACGTCACAGTGGGCAGTGAAAACAGGGATTGAGTGACTCTGAAAACAACTTTAGGTGAGTAAATGGTCAGGAGAAACAACTATAACACGGTTAAAAGCTCTGAAAAGTCGATTTTGCAGAATAGGCCTGCTTTAAATAAAATAATAGGCTTTAAATAAAATAACATGAGCTAGTAAGTGACAGCAGGCTGCACTGTAAGTGAATGGGACTTGTCCATGCACCTCCAGCCTTGTGTTTGTGCGTGTCACCTCACACTGAACAGACCCTCCCCCGCTGAGCCACCAGACCCCCGTCTTACCTTCACATGGCCACACATCACGTGATTAGGACCTCGGCGAATCCGCTTTCTATCAACAATATGTTCCGCTCTCAATTCAATATAGAGACGGCGCTGTGGCAGAGGCTTATATCGGTGTGTGGGGGGGTCACGGACGTATAGGTGAACTGCATGATGGGAAATAACAGTATTTTTAGCACTTTTCAAGTTATGGAATACAAGGCAGTTCATTGGCGTTAATAAAAACATAACACTCTGTCTGCCACACTGTAAGAATTCAGAGCAAATGTGGTAAATGATTTTGGTGTTTAATATTTCAGGTACAGGGTAAGAAAATTCACAAGATAGTATTGCACTTATTGTGTAATTCCCAAGGTTGTGTCAAAAAGATTTAAGTTTAAATAAAAAATTCTGTATAGACTGTATGAAGAAGTGGGCTAAGTGAGTGTGACGTCACCCGTAGCGTTCGGCTCCAGTCAAATGAAGCTCAGCCAGGCTAGAAGTTACAGGGGCCAATTTAAATCATAGCAACCAAAGAGCCAATCCGGAGAAAGGTGGTTGAAGGTAACGCCCCTTCTCGCGCCGTACCACTGGTTTAGCACAGAGCGGGCGCTTAGCAACGCTGTCAATCAAACCTGTTGCTAACGCTAGCGGGAGTGACCTCTGGGAAAGAAGGCCATGATTTCTTGTTATTAATGTTCATATCTTGAGTTACGGACACAATAGCGAAATAAAAACACCAGGATCATGTAGAGCGGGTTAATAAGCATAGCCATGCTCACTTCCTATTCGGAACGCGGCGGCTAGCAGGTTAGCTATGTTCATTTATATATACACTCTATGATAAAAAAGCTGGGTTCACGAAAGTCATCGCAACTGAGGCTTTTCTTGCAGCTTGCAGTATTTCTTCCCATTGTCCAAAGTCATGCAGTCAGTAAATAGCTTACATTTCATAGTTTTGCGTGGGCCCTGGGCAAATTGCTGGAGGGTCCTATTACTATACTGAAAAACAGATCGTTAGCCTCGTAGCATCATTTCTTATGTAGTTTTTCAAGGTTTAAGGGGAAAACAAAAATTTCTGATCATTCTGAAGGAGAGAACCACATTATGGACTGGGACGGAGCAAACATCACTGGGACAGAGGACAACAAACATCGTCGCTGGATTAAGGAGGCAATGGAAATACGGAAATATGCCCACGGGACTTTAAACCGGGGCGAGGGGGCCTTTTTACTCTAACACACCTGGGATACTGTCCTGAAGAACTCGGACTGCAGATGGCGCTGTCGTCCTGCCTCCACCGGTAGGAACAGCACCAAAATCTGTTTAAATCAGACGACCAGACACAGCGACATCACGTGACACTCAAAAAAAGTAAAAGTATCACATGAAAAAATCTATTTAAGTAAAAATATTAAAGTAACCATTTAAAAATGTACTTAAAGAGTAAAAGGTAAAAGTATTTCGTATAGATTTTGAAGTCTTATAATGGTTCAAATGTAGTGATTTTGATAAAAATTTGTGCTGAAACAAGTGAATCAATATTTTTTTTTTTTTTGAGCTGTTTTTATTTGTATATTTTTATTTGCTCAAATTATAAATGTGTTAAAAATAAACCCTCAGCCTTTTCATCAAGTCTCAAACAATAATAAAAAATTACTTTTACTTTTCAGTCCAGTTCAAAAATGTAGTGGAGTAGAAAGTACAGATACCTGCTCTCAAATGGAGTGAAGTAAAAGTAAAAAGTATCCACTTAAAAATGTACTCAAGTAAATTACAGATACCTAAAATGTATACTTAAGAAAGAGAGAGAAAGAGAAAGAGGAAGAGAGAGCCATATACAGCTCCAGATACAACAGGGTCTAGGAAATAGAATGAGTCAGACATTTTGGCCAAAAAAATGACTATGAGGCTGAAAGCAGAAGATGAATGCGCCAATATACTTATTCAGTTCATAATTTCTTGCCTAATGTCACAAATATGCAAAATCCTTCTTGTGGATATACAAGCCACAACACCAGTCTCCAAAAATGCAATTAACTTTGGTTGTGTACTTTTGTGTACGCTACTATCGCCTCCTGAATTCTGATTGGCTGGATGTTTACTCAGACTAATTCATAGTGAAATATAATGCACAATTCTCTCCTTTGAAATCTCATCTTCAGGTGTTTGATGGCTCCGATCCAAACGCCATTATCCAGCTTTTCATCAGGGCTCAGCTGTGGAGGTAAATTAATTCGACAGACATTTTGACAAGCAATCAATTTGTTCAGATTGGAAGCATCTTGAAAGCAGCGATCTGCAGCAGGCGAAGAATGGAAGGGTTGACAATCAGAAATGATGTTAAGTGATTGGACCGGAAAACTCGTGAGCTTAAAGAGGACACTTGAATGGCACTTTTACTTTGTATTGACTCGATAAAGGACAAAGGACAAACTTCGTTTTAAATTTGATGCTCAAATTGATAAGTAACTTAAAATGTAATACAGGGTGTCCATAAAGTCTCTTTACAATTTTAAAATTTTATTACAAAAGCAATTGATGAGATATATTAATTAAATGTGTTCTGTTGTACTCAGTGGTTATGAAAGTTTTTAATCACATTGCATTTTTGTATTTCAGGCATCCTGTTGAGTAAAGAGGCAGCCATTTGAATGAACTCCTAAGAAATGGCTACTCCTCAAGACAAGGCACAATGTGTTACATGAGTTCTATGGGGCTACGTTAAAGATGTTGTGTATCGAACAAAGATACGGGACATTACTGAACTAAACCAAAAGACAACAGTGCGATTGCAACCACTGATGAGGCTCTGCTACAGCGAACAGGGCAAGAAATCCAGTACCGTCTTGATCTGCTTCATGTCACTAATGTGCCAATCTAGAGGTGTATTAAATGAGGTAAAACACTTTGGAAACCACCGAGTACAACAGATAGTAGATAGTCTGATTAATATATCTTATCAATTACCTTTGTAATACATTTTTTAAATTGTAAAGAGACTTCATGGACACCCTGTATATTTCTTCTAATTAAGTAGTTTTTATGAATAGTTAATGCCCAAACAATACCCTTGCTGCATAAAAAGTGGTATCTCTTTGGAATAAGCAGATACATTATCATTTAAATGTATGTACGTTTTTGTGCCTTTCCATCTTTGCGTCGATATCGTCAGTCCTCAAATCAATATTATCGACAGTCATTAATTCAGTATTGACAAGCATGTGTTTGTGAATTTGGGATAGCGCAAGATTCCACTTCTGTATTTTGAAAAAGTAACATTTTAAAACCTCAAAGACCAAAACAACTGTGGCAGAATGTAAGAATCATAAACATCAGTGATTTATTCACAACACTAACCTCTATGAGCTATTATTCCTGTGGTCGCTGTAGTGAGAAGCTAAGACATTATGTTTTTCTTCCTCTTGTGCAGATTTTCAGCAGGGTTCGGGCGGATCCTGGAGATGAGGACTTTCTGTGGTCACATTTAAGATTCGGTAAGATGTGTGTTTTTAACTGTCACAGGCAAAGTTTAGCTCCAAAGCTTTTCTGCAGTTTAGAGATATAAGGTTCAGTTGTGATGTGGGAAGGGAGTGGAGCTGTGTGGAACTGCTTACACAGGAGCTGCAATGTAAAATGAACATGGGACTTAAATGTAACTAAATATTAACAATGCACTGATTTTTTATTTTTATTTTTTTGTGTTAAATACCATTTTTAATTTGTTTTTAATAAGGAAAAATAAAATAAAATAAAATAAGAAATCATGATCGATCACTATTTTGTCATTTTGTCCAGTGCTATGATACTACTAAACTACCATGAGCTTCCCTGAGTCAGACTAATGGCAGCGCAGATGCCAGTCCTGTCTTCTCTACCCACCAGGAGCCACTGACACTTAGATTAGCTGTAGATTAAGTAGTGTGAATCAAACTGCTCCTCTTCTCCTGAGCAAACACTGACTAAGCTGAGACTGTATGAAGTGTTTAAACCAAGCACATAATTGTAGTGTAACATGCATGTACTGCCCTTGGAACATTCTAACGGCGATAGACATGTTTTACGCCATACTGTAGAAGACTATTGCCAAAGGAACAACATTTCCATGGAAACAAGAAGGAAGGGGTCCACGTCCCGGCCAAATAAGAGTCAGGTTTGTGGAGATGCGAGCGCGCTCACAGTTTTTCAGTGCAATAAACGCAACTAAAATGAAAAAAACAGATCCAGAATGATCTCTCTGTATTTTTATACAGATTGATATCAGTCTGGTCTCCACGTCCTCCGTTGCACCTCAAGCTCGGTCAAACATGATCGTCCAATCAGATCTGTTTATTTTAGTGACACGTGAAACGAAGGAGCTAAATGGTCACATATGATTTACAAATAAAATCAAATTTCTCTCACCTCAGACTAACAGAGTTTAGTGCTTCGCTCACTGATTCTGCAGACGTTTTTCAACCTCTGTGATATGATATATTTTTTTTTCACATTTTTTTCTGATAAGGGCGAACCATGCGTGTCCCCGATTGGCTAACCCACCTGTCAATCATCCATCTGAAAACGGGGAGATTCACGGAGGACCAGACTCACATCTTCGTAAAGTATTGAAGAAGTGTGTACTCTGGATCCCAGGCGATTTGTGTCTATTTTTTGTCTTAAAAGTTACACACTGTAGCTTTAAGATGTCAAACGTTAGCTCCGTCTTTACTATTCGCATATAAGAACCCACATCTTCCCCGCACAATCCCAGCAGTCCTGTTTGTTTGGGGAAGCATTCGCATCACACCGGCTTCCACCCTTTTTGCATGCTCTCACCTCGACATTCTCAGATCGAAAATAACTTCCTGTGACCTTTCCGTTCCTATTCATACATTAAAGTGAGCGGACTACAGTGGGCGGACCGGAGCACATCTTCATGCCCTGGATTCGGATTGACTGCGTTCCATTGTGTCAAAGCCCAGCAAGTTACACAAGTCTACCCACGTACTATATATTTTCAACTACTGCAACTTCAGTCTTGAACTAATTCCACCAAAGATATGTGAACACTGAATGCCAAGCCACACTATTTCATAAGTCTAAAGAGAAAGTGTGTTTTGACAAGTCTGATAAGATGCATTTAACCACTTTACTATCAGCATATCTCGTGCCAAGGTTGTCGAATTCTTGTTATTATTGAGTACAGATCTCTCCAGTCGCTCAGTTAGACACAAACTGCTGTTGACATCCTATTCAGAGCAGGCAGACATTGTAGTTAAACTGTTGGAGGTGCCGTGAGGTCAGGAAGTAGTTGGATAAGTGCTGAAAATTCTATTCAAAAGTCAAGGCGAAACTCAGAGAATGCTAAACAAGGGAATCTTTCTATGCTCTTGGGTACTTTGTTTGCACGGTAGAGTTTAAGTAAGGCAATAGAAATGCGATAGTGTGGCACGATGGCTGAGTGGCAAGTATTGAAAGGTTCTATGTTCCTTAGTTTGCATGAGTGTGCGTGCAAAATCCTCCAGCTAAAACAATCCTGAGCAAGCCTAGCTCAAGATCTGAAGGTGGGTCCTTCTTCATTTATATATACAGTCCCATAGGAAGTGATCATGGGCGCGCTTCCGGCTCCATCGACTCTGGCGCCAATTCACTTTACATTGAAAAATTGTCGCCCCTCCCTCTTTAACTGCTGCAGTGAGGCTCGTCATTTTGGTCTTAAAATGTTCGTATTAACCCACTCTACATGATCCTGGTGTTTTTATGTCGCTATTCTGTCTGTGATTCAAGATTTGAACATTAATAATAGACAAATCAGGCGCCTTCTTTCACCGAGATCGCTCCCTCTAGCATTAGCAACAGGTTTGACTGACAGCGTTGCTAAGCGCCTGCTCCATGCTAAACCAGCGGTGCGGGTGGAAGGGGCGTTACCTTCAACAGCCTCGCTCCGGATTGGCTCTTTGGTTGCTGTGATACTCACGGTTGGTTCAAATTCTGCGCTATAACTGCTCTAGCCTCAATGAGCTTCATTTGGCCGAACGCTATGGGTGACGTCCACTTTTTTATACAGTCTATGGTCCCCACACACTGTACGGCAGCTGCTCTCTTTCGCATTAAAAGATGGGTCAAATGCAGATGACAAATTTCCCTAAAGGCTGGAAAATCTCCTTATAAGACTAACGCATTAGTACTTATAATTAAAGGCCCTCTTCCCAATTGTTTCCCATATATTTGAGCTAAATTTGTCCCAATACAGATGTACTGTGTAAGCAACTCTCGACGTCAAAATAAGTCAGCCGGGTCCTGTCTTCTTCTAATTAAAAAACATTTTATTATCCGATAATCAGGAAGTGTGTGTTAGCATGCTCGTTGTTGCTAGCTTTACCATCATGTCAAATAATTAGGAGGCACAGAACGCATAAGGTGAGTGAGGAATAACTTTGGACCTCTGAAAACTTTTCAAAATTAACTAGTTCTGTTTTTGATGTTTTTTAAGATGTAAAAATCAGGTACAGTGCCTTAAAGTTTTGACTACAACAACATGAAAGGGCTACTTACTAATTTAAATAGACATGATATTGTTTTTATTATTGGTTTATTTGGGCAAAACAGAGTATTAATACATAGATAAATGGATTAACATACAGGAGCTACATAATGAATAAATGCAAATACGCCAGACTGCCATAAAGCAATTTCCATTCATTTCCCCGCATTCACTCTTTCTCTCATTCATACACTGCACCTCATCTCAGCTCCAGACACAGAGGTGAGGGGACAGACACTCACGGTGGTACATGTCCAGACAGTGAGGCTGGTGAGAGCCTCTATCAGCTCCATCAGTGTCTCAACAACTTCACGGTCCAGAGGTGATTCATCGACACCAGATCTGTCAGAAAACAGCTGTACATACACGCTCTTTCTTCTTTCAAGTATTTGGGATGCATCCTGTGAAATGTCACCGCTCTCTTTTAGTCCATCAATCTATCTCAAAATGATGACATCATTGGTGGTGCTGAAAATCTGATTTTATTTGTCATAATAGTTCATTTGTCATAATTCAGTGTCAGTTGAATATTAACAATACATCATAAAACCTACAAAAATACAAGTACGCATTTTGTAAGAGAGCAGCCAAATATAATATGTGTCCATTGGCTTGGTGTTCCACAGGGTTCTACTCAGGGTCCGGTTTTGTTTACAATACACTAAAATAGTTTTAGAAGAAGCAAGGCTATCTCAACGCTATATAGCTACCATAGACTAAGTGACGTCGCCCATAGCGTTCGGCTCCAGCCAAATGAAGCTCACTGAGGCTAACAGTTATGGGCCAAATTTGGAGCCAAGTTCCATATTTGGAATTCCGACCGTGAGTATCATAGCAAGAAAAAGCCAATCTGGAGCAAAGCGGTTGAAGGTAACGCCCCTTGCCGCCCACACTGCTGGTTTAGCAGGGAGTGGACGCCTAGCAACTCTGTCAATCAAACCTGTTGCTAATGCTAACGGGAGCGACCTCAGGGAAAGAAGTGAAATGTTCATATCTTGATTTACAGACACAATGCTGAAATAAAAACCCCAGGATCATGTAGCGCAGGTTATGATGAGCCTGACAGCAGCAGTTATGGAGAGAAGCGACATTTTTTCAATAAAAAGTGAATTGGAGCCAGAGTTGATGGAGCCAGAAGTGCACCCAAGCTCACTTCCTATTTGGAATGCAGAGGCTAGCAAGTTAGCTATGTCCATTTATATATAGAGTCTATGATATGAGCTACTAATGAAGGTGACTCACTGTTTCCCTTGGTGAACAAAGCCTACCAAATATATTACAGTGTTTCAGCACCATTTCTTTCTCTTCTGTTAGTGATGCTCTGCTCTTTTGAATGGCTGGCACTTAGAAGCCGAAAGGAGAGTAAACATTTATGAATCCCCATCAACCTCTGCTGCTGTATCCATCCATGTTATCTTTTAATGACTTAAACTGGATACTCTTTCCACCAGAACACAACTGAGAGAAAGAGAGAGTTAGATATTATAAATAAACCATGAAAGATTATATAAAATGAAATGAAAAGATGAGTGTGCTAAAATAAAGTGGAGTGGAGATATGTGTTGCTGTCTGATTCAGAGAGTGGGGATGCACAAGACAACATGACGCTTCTGCCTTTTAAAGGGGGAATAAAACCTATCTGCTTGTGTTTGTTTTCACACATGTATTTATATATTCACAGTTTGTTGGGAGTTAAGACAATTTTATAAAATCTATTCATCTTTATTTTGTAACAGGTACACACTGATCTATGGTTTTGGGTTTCAGCCAGTGCTCAACCACAGACTGTATATATAAATGGACATAGCTAACCTGTTAGCCACCGTGTTCCAAATAGGAAGTGATCATGGGTACAATTCTGGTTCCATCTCTGGCTCTAATTCAAGTTACATCGAAAAATGGTCGCCCCTCTCTCTCTAACTGCTGGAGTGAGCCTCGTCATTTTGGTCTTAAAATGTTTGTATTAACCCGCTCTACATGATCCTGGGGTTTTTATTTCGATATTGTGTCTTTAAATCAAGATATGAACATAATAACAGATCTCTCTCTAACTGCTGGAGTGAGCCTCGTCATTTTGGTCTTAAAATGTTTGTATTAACCCGCTCTACATGATCCTGGGGTTTTTATTTCGATATTGTGTCTTTAAATCAAGATATGAACATTAATAACAGACAAATCAGAAGCTTCCCTTCCCAAGGTCACTCCCACTGGCGTTAGGGGCGTTACCTTCAACAGCCTCGCTCCGCATTGGCTCTTTGGTTGCTATGATACTCGTTGTCAGAATTCCAAACATGGAACTCGACTCCAAATTCGCTCTAGCCTCGACAAGCGTCATTTGGCTAAAACCGAATGCTATGGGTGACGTCACACTCACTTTGTCCACTTCTTTATACAGTCTATGTGCTCAACATAGAGAGGCCAGACATTTTGCATTTGCTAAATCTTGTGTTTTTCCATCAAAAAAAACAAAAAACAAAACTTTGGACACCTAATTGTGATTGGTGGACTAATTTAAACTCCTTACTCTGATTGGCTGTTGTGTTGTGTCCTTTGGCTCCTATTCCTTGGGTGCTACCTTCCGACACACAGTTGTGATTGGTGGACTGATTTAAACTCCTTATTCTGATTGGCTGTTGTGGTTTGTCCATTGGTTCCTATTCCTTGGGTGCTAATTTTGTTTTCTAACTTTATTATCAATTTGGTTTACAAATCATTAAAAAAAAATGTTATGTTTGACTTGAGTATTTTTTGTAACACTACCTTTATATTTCTGTTAAATAAATTAGGCCAATTACGTTTTTTTCTTCTTCATTAATAATCAGAAAAAGCGCGAACCATGTCTTTCATAAGTGTAATGATAAGTAAAGTTGTGTACATAAACAAGTACAAGAGCAGTCACAGAATAAATTTAAAAAGTCATTTGCCATCTACACGACAGCAAACATCCAGACAGTGAATCGTCTTTGTCATTTTGAGCCCATTTCCAATTTGCACAAGAACGTTTTGCACTCCAAACTCCCCCCGAGCTCCTGTACTGTACTCGTCTCCCTCGGGCCCTCTCCTCGGCTGTCGTCACAGTCTGCAGAACATGTCGGAGACTCTAAATGCTGTTTTAATTGGCTGGCCTGGATTGGATTTTAATTGACTGCACTGATATGATGTCTGCATTCATTTACATACAAATTCCTTCTTCTGATTTAATTGTGTATGAGCCATGTATGCATCCCTGCTTCATGTATGACCCTCTGATGTATTCGAGATGTGCGCACTTCAGTGTTTTGCACGGCTTATTGACTTGAAATGGATTCTGTGAATGAAATCTCTCCGCAGAGGCGATTTCTTATTCCTCTGGTTTATGGCTTTTATAGAGTGTTGTTTTATGAAAGATTAACAACATAAAACAAATAGCAAAGTCTTGAATGGCGGCTGTGAGAACTGGCAGTAAAATGCTTAGAAATCTAGTCATGTTCCAATAGTGAAACTGTAAACTGCATAAAATCCACAAACATGGTCCAGTTTCAGTTTCATTGGGCATTGTCTTTATCGTTATAGTTAAGAAACTTTCTTCATGGACTTTGGGGAATCCGTGCTCTCCAGTAGTTGGTGACAGGGCAGATGTATTTGTCCACTGATCTGAAGGTTGGCGGTTCGATTCCACAGACAAATAGCTTGACGTAAACATTGGTTGAGTGGTCAGATCCACTGACCCACAGGTTGACCACAAATTCCACAGACAAATAGCTTGACGTAAACATTGGTTGAGTGGTCAGATCCACTGACCCACAGGTTGACCCACAGATGAATACTGTCGTTGTGTCCCTGGGCAAGACACTTAACCTACCTCGCCCCCAGTGTCTGCGTGCACTGGTGTATGAATGTGTGTGTGAATGGGTGAGGGGTTCCTTGATGTAAAGCGCTTTGAGTGGCTTGAAGGCGGAAAAACGTTATATAAAAATGTGACTATTTACCATTTACAACATTTTCAAGCTAACTGCATGTAAGATCATCCTCAAAGGGTCCACCAAGTAGATGTTTCCACTGAGATCTTGTTGATTTTCCTGGAACGTTCCACAGTATGGCATTGAACTAGTATGTCTCTATGGAAACAAGCAGATGCTGTCACCATGCCAAGTTACAGGTCAGGTCTATTGAAAGGTAACCCTGCTAACTGGGGTTAAACATTGATCTCTTGAGATTCACATGCGACTCTCTCCTGACTGCTCAGACTGAGAAGGAGCATCCATGAGAGCTGTGAGGATTATATTTGCACTTGTGAATCACTGGCCATGCACTTAGAGCCCTGTGCCATGTGTGTGTGTGTGTGTGTGTGTGTGCGCAGGGTTGAGTTCAAATAAGTCGAGCCTTTGTTCCACTCCTGGTGACTTTTCTTTGGCCTATCGCCTCTTCTCCTCTGTGGTCATTACCCTGCAGGATTTTGGCTGCAGAGAGACAGAGGGAGAGATGGAAGGAGAGAGAAGAAGACAGGGAGAGAGAGAGAGATGAACAGAGAGTGAGAGGGAGAAGGAGAGAAACCGAGAGATGAAGAGAGATAGAGAGATTTCTCATCTTTGACCTATCTCCTCTTCTCCTCCGTGGTCATTACGCTGCAGGATTTTGGCTGCAGAGAGACAGAGGGAGAGATGGAAGGAGAGAGAAGAAGACAGGGAGAGAGAGAGAGATGAACAGAGAGTGAGAGGGAGAAGGAGAGACAGAGAGAAATGGAGAGAGAGAGAGATGCCTCGTCTTTGGCCTATCTCCTCTTCTCCTCCGTGGTCATTACGCTGCAGGATTTTGGCTGCAGAGAGAGAGGGAGAGAAGGAGGGAGAGAGAAGAGAGAGAGAGAGAGAGAGAGATGAACAAAGAGTGAGAGGGAGAAGGAGAGACAGAGAGAAATGGAGAGAGAGACAGAGGGATGCTTCGTCTTTGGCCTATCTCCTCTTCTCCTCAGTGGTCATTACGCTGCAGGATTTTAGCTCCAGAAAGAAAGGGAGAGATGGAAGGAGACAGAAGAAAACAGAGAGCAAGAGAAAGAGAGAGATGGACAGAGAGAGGGAGAAGGAGAGAAGAGGAGAGAGAGATATGTGAGAAGTAGAGAGATGGAGAGAGATAGCGAGATGTCTTTTCTTTGGCCTTCTCCTCTTCTCCTCGGTGGTCATTATGCTGCAGGATTTTGGCTCCGAGAGAGAAGGAGAGAGAGAGAAAGGGAGGCAGAGAGCAAAAGAGAGAAAAAGAGATTCTCTCCAACTTCCCCCATGGGTTTTGTTTTGATCTCAGAGCCAGCTCTCCCCCTCCTTAAGAATATGTGTGTGTAGCGACATGCAGGCCACAATGATACATGGCCCTTTAAGCTTTCTCTGCTCCAAATTTACACTCTCTCTCCCTTATTCCCCAATTCCTGCGTGGTCTTTTCCTGAATATATGCAGTGTGTTGGGCTTATAATGGTACAAGTCGGTCTGACTCCATGTCCACTGCAGTCAGGAGTTTCAACGCAGAATCTGAGGAGAGTGATACATGGCATTTTCGTTTCAAAGTTGCACAAGGATAAGTCATCACTATAGCAATGCTCAGATCTTCAGAGTTATGTGGTCTTTGCATTCTACATTCTCTGCAAAAATGATGTTGAATAAAGCTACCAAGGACACTCAAATACCTGTCTCGAGATGGTCACATTCTTGTACAAACAATGCCCACCCTTGTGAAGGAATTCTTGTGAAGTGAAAACTTTTCTAGTCTGAGAATGTATCTATAAAGATGTTTCAAGACCATTTAGTACAAGTCTAATGATGTACTGTGATGATGTACTACGACTATTGTATGTAAAGCAGATCTATTCTGCAAAATCGACTTTTCAGAGCTTTTAACCATGTTATAGTTGTTTCCTCTTGTCGTTTACCCTCTGGAAGTTGTTTTTGGAGTGATTCGTGTATGTTTAAGCAGTCTTTAATCGCTTATTTTCAAGACGCCATATTGCCAATCAACTCCCTTTTTCACCACCACACACCCACTGCTCTGTACTTACGTCATTCTCCAGTTTTATTTTCTTAATCGATGATCTGCTGAGGATTTGGCAGCGTTGCTTAGTCATTTTGGAACAAATGAAAAAAATCTGCTAGCTATCCACAGGAGGGACCAACAGCTCCACGGCGCTTTGTTGTGATGACGTTTACAGCGACGTCAGCTCCCACTGGGCAACGCATTATTCTAACATGTCAGTCAGTTGACTTGTTTCTTTTATTAAGTCATTTTAGATGTGCCAAGTATAACATAACGATCCAGGGGTGTCACAGATTATAGCTTTAGAGCAGACACAAGCACAGTAGGGCTGATTTATGTTCAAAATTTAGTAAAAGAATATGTTCTAAAACAAAAAACTTACAACAGCAACATTTGCCTTCATTTTTCTTGACACATGGGCAGCCAGGTTTTGTCTTTATAGTAGCTAAACTTGAATTAGCCTCAAAGCATAGACTTAATTCAAGCAAATAGCTATAAGCCTAAATAATTCTTATATAATATTTGTTAAGAATTAGGGTTTTGTTCAATATTAAGGTGTAGTAATTATTATTATTATTATTATT
>KN483198.1:39217-51445 GCA_000787095.1 Periophthalmodon schlosseri | reverse complement strand
TGGACAGTGGCTGTCACACTCACTAGTACTTGGCCTCCTTTCTTACAGCTCGCGTACAGTCTCAGGGTGCTGGATTTGGGATGGAACCCTCCATGCATGGTCAGGAGCTTATGATCCCTGCTGGGTATCTGATTACTGGCAGGGCGTAGCTGTTTATTGCCTGGGTCTTGTTCTTGCCACTGTGCTGACTCCATAGGACCTGCCTTACTCGTTGGAGTTATTTGGCCATGGCTGCTTTCCTTGTTTCCTCTTCAAGGTTGCCATTTGCTTGTGGGATACCAAGGTACTTGCAACTGTTCTCAGTGTCTGCTATTGTTCCTTCTGGGAGTGAAACCCCTTCTGTGTGGACTACCTTCCCTCTCTTTGTCACCATCCGGCTACACTTCTCAAGCCTGAATGACATTCCAATGTCTGTGCTGTAGATCCTGGTGGTGTGGATCAGTGAGTCGATGTCTGTTCTTAGCGTACAGCTTGATGTCATCTATGTAGAGGAGGTGACTGATGGTGGCCCCATTTCTGAGTCAATATCCATAGCCAGTGTTGTTGATGATTTGACTTTTGGGATTCAGACCTATGCCGAACAGCAGTGGGGACAGTGCGTTTCCCTGGTATATGCCACATTTGATGGTCACTTGTGCAAGTGGCTTGCCATAGGCCTCAAGGGTGGTTTTCCACAACCTCATCAAGTTTCCAATGAAGGCTCTTAGGGTCCTGTGCAGGGATGTTGTACAGCTCCAGGCTTTCTTGTAATCAATCCAGGCAGTGCACAGGTTGGTTTGACAAGTTCTGCAGTCTCGGGCGACTGTTCGTTCTACCAGGACTTGGTGTTTGGCTCCCCTGGTATCTCTGCCGATGCCCTTCTGTGCTGTATTGATCCATGTGCCCACTTATCTTAAGCGCAATGATGCCAGACATGAGATTCCATGTTGTGGAGAGACAGATTATTGACCGATAGTTGGATTGGACTGTATATACCCTTTGAGGGATCCTTCTGGATCAGGATCGTACACCCTTCGGTTTGCCTTTCAGGGTGAGTCTCATCTCTTAGCAGCTGGTTAATTTGTGCTGCCAGGCGTTCATGGAGAGCTCAACTTCAACTGACCAAACTGCTTATGTGAAGCAGTTTGGTCAGCTGAAGGGGTTTTAAATGTGCTGTATAAATAAACTTGAATTGAACTGAGTGAGGACGAAACTGATATCCCTTTGTATAAACAATACAGACAGATGCTGGGCAAACAATTCAAACATGCCCTTAAACACTTTTTAAATGATATGTTGTCATTACCCAGATGTGAAAGTTGGCTCCACAGCCTTTGTATCACTGGCAAAACTGAACATGAAAATTACTATTTTGACAAGTATTGTGTCAAACTTTCTAGTTTTAAAGCAAAATGTGAATGTATGGTGCTTCTATTACACTGAATTGTATAAATAAAAATAGACATACGTATTATATCATAATCATTAAGAATATTAAGTTTTTAGAATATTAAGTTAGAAAAAAACACCCCACCCCCATTCATTGTTAACAATAATTGATTTGTATGTGCCTTTCAGATATTGTTTATATGACATATTTTGTTAATTATTAATTTAAATATATAAAAGAAGACACTAGATATTAATTTGAATCTTGCAACCCTCTTTTGCACCATTAATATTTTTGCCCTTATGTAAATACACTGTTCTATGTTATGTCCGACTGTCACATCTCAGTCTGCTCCCTGTCTAAGCCTTGTCACTCTCGCCTAACACTAGCTTAGCCTCTGGCAATAAAAATACAGCCTGCGCAGCAAACGTTAGCATGCCGTGGGCTACATGTCTGTGAGAAATTAATTTGCACAGAAGAAGGTGTAACTACTGGCAGTTTTAGGTCAGACAATAATTGATGTGAATATGAATGCTGTAGTAGTAGTAGTAGTAGTAGTAGTAGTAGTAGTAGTAGTAGTAGTAGTAGTAGTATAGTAGTAGTAATAGTGGTAGAAGTAGTGCTAGTAGTAATTATTGCTGTATTAATAGTAGTTGTAGTAGTAGTAGTATGCAACAATATACTATGTGCAGAACAGTCTCTACTCCACCCCATCTTCTGCAGCAGCAGAACGACCAGCCTCCTCAACATTCCCTCTTCTCCTGCCTAGCTTCCATACATGGCTTACGTATCATTCAATAATCATATGTTGGAGATAGAAACCTGATAGTTAGCAGCCCACTACTACATACTATTGTTATGTCCTTGAGCAAGATCTCCAATTGAGTTAATTTTTGTACAGCCCAAAATCAGCAGTCACCAGGACTGAACCAGGACTAAACCAGGACTGAACCAGGATGGACAGACTGCAGATGCGTCCAAGACCAGGCTGGTTTGTGAGTGAGTAAATGATGGTGGTCAGAGGGACAAATGGTGCAGATTGGCTGCCTCACTTCTATCAGTCTACCTCAGGGCAGCTGTGGCAGTAGTTTACCACCAAGTGTGGAGTGAATGAAAAATGAATGCAGTGTAGCACTCTCAGACAAGCTTGTAAAGCGACATATAAAGCATTAAACTACTGTATTTTACATGTCAATATTGTTGAGTAGTTTTGAAGCTTACGTTATCAATTTGCTTGAGGTTCTATAGGCTTATTAAACATATATGCACTGTGTAACATTGCTGCTAGAGGGTCTGCCATCTGCTTGTCTCCATGGAGATTTATTCCTTTGCCTGGAATGTTCCACAGTATGGCAGTGAACTTACTTCTCCATAGAGACAGGCCAGGTTACAGGTCAGATCTGTGGTTTACAGTAAGAATTCATGCAATATTTTTTAATAACAATAGAATAATGTAATAAAATAAGTACAATATAAGTTTATAGCCATATTGTAGAAAATTTCAGTTAAAGCACAGGCATCTCCATGGAGACAAGCAGGATGCATCCCCTCACTATGAAACATTACACAGTGAACCTTTAATATTGCAACTTTAAATCTATATATTAAAACAAGTTTATTACTCTCTCTCTTTCTCTCTGCAAACCCCTTTTGGATCTTTGTCCGTGTCGAGTATTGTCTTTGTATGATATTTTGTGAGTGTAACTTGTGGGTAACTGCTATGGGGATACACAACTATTGACACTGGCCTGTTATTGGCTGACAGCCTTCACCCAGTCGACAGGAACACATGTCCTGGCCTGCTCTCATATTTGGCCTGTGCAGTCGTATGCACACTGACATCTCTGTGTATTTGTTCTGTCCATGTTTTCTCTAGCACACTCTGTAGTGGATTTGTTTGGCCACAGCCTCCCTGTAACTCCAGTCCAGTTATGAAGGACTCCAACATAACGACCACCCAGTGAGAAAACGTACTTTGTGATGGGGTATATATGGACTTGCAAAGGTAAAGGGGCAACAGTGGCTAAGTGGTTAGAGCAGTGGTCAACCTCAGTGTTGGATGATCAGCCTCGCTCAGACCAAGCTCTCTTGTTGTGTCCTTTGGCAAGACACTTCAGTCGCATTGCCTAGTATGAAATTGGTGAGTAACTTACCACCACCAAGTATGGTTAAATGAAACAAGTTTGAGTAGTAGCAGTAGTAGTAGTTTTCAGAGAAAGTCAGTCTATCAGTCTGGTCCCCATTCCCTCCATCGTGTCTCGCACCAGAACCAAATATGACCGTCCAGTCAGACTTGTTTATTATATATTTTCATAATTTTCAGTACCCTGTGATTTTCTATAGATATTTTTTTTGCTGTCTTTTTTTCCCCATAAGCCGCCATATTTGTTTTGATACAGACAGATCATGCATGTCCCTGATAGGCTAATCCACCTGTCAACCATCACCAGATCTTTGTAAAGTATCGGAGAAGTGCGTATTCTAGATCCCAGGCAAGTAGTAGTGATGTAGTAGTTGTGTACATGTTTAATGCCATACTTTGGAACTCTCCATTCAAAGAAATAACCTATCCAGTGAGACCAGCAGAAAAGTTACATGATACATTTTAATTAGCTATTGTCTTTAAAGGTTTATTTATTTGCTTTCATCATTAACATGCCTGATATTATTATATCTGAACTTTGAGAATGAAAAATGCATTTGAGATAGTTCTGAAGTCCATTTCCCAAACAAAGTGACTGGTTTCACCTCTGACGCTGTATCATCCCAAGTCTGATATTAACATTCACCAGAGGGCACGGGCAATCCTGCGCTCCAGCCAAGCATACAGAGAGAGGGGGAGAGACGGAGAGATGGACGGAGGGGGAGGGAGAGTGAGGTAGAGGGAGAGATAGAGAGATATAAAGAGAGATGGCAATCCTGCGCTCCATCCAAGCATACAGAGAGAGAGGGAGAGACGGAGAGATGGATGGAGGGGTAGGGAGAGAGAGTGAGGTAGAGGGAGAGATAGAGAGATATAAAGAGAGATGGCAATCCTGCGCTCCAGCCAAGCATACAGCAAGCACGCAGGGAGAGAGGGGGAGAGAAAGAAGGAGGGAGAGAGAGGGAGAGAGATGCAGACATAGAAAGAGAGATACAAAGAGAGAAGGCACTGAGAGCGATAGAGCAGGGAGAGAGAGGGAGAGATAGGAGAGGAAGAGAGAGCAAGAAAGAAGGGAGAGTGGAGAGAGGAGTGGGAGAGAGAGCGAGGGAGGAGGGAAAAAAGAGAGGGGGGAAGAGAGAGATAAAGAGACAGGGAGACAGAGGGGAGATAAGAGATAGAAAGCAAGATAGAGAGAGATATTTTGAGATAGATAGAGGGAAAGACAGAGAGAGATGAGGATAAAAAGTGACAAAAAGACATTGATAGAGAGAAAGATAGAGATAAAGACAGAAAGAGATGGGGAGAGGGAGAAGATAGAGGGAGAGGTAAAGATAGAGAGACAAATAGAAAGAGAAAGAGGGAGGGAGTAAGGAAGAGAGAGGGCGGTACAGAGAGAAATGGCGTGAGAGATAGAGATAAAGAGAGATATAGAGGCAGAGCGAAGGGAAGTGGGAGGGAAATAAGTTGACAAGTTCCAGAAGGGTACAGGGTCAGACTCGGACGAGAAGGATCCCCCAAAAAATATGCTCACAGAGAGAGGAGGGTCCATGAAGAGAGCGGCTGACCTTAGCCGACAAGTGACCGCGCAGACTGACTTACGACGTTATTAGCTGTACTGGTGTAAGGGAGGGAGGAGAGTGGGAGGAGGGAGGGTGGGGTGGTCACTGAGAGAGGTAGAGGCGATAGAGATATATAGATGAAAAGAGACATAGAGTGAGAGAAAGAGAGGGATGGAGAGAGGAAGGGAGAGATAGAGATATATAGATAAAGAGAGAGAAAGAGAGAGAGAGCGGTTGGGGAGATAGAGATATATCGATAAAAATAGAGCTAGAGTGAGAGAAAGAGAGAGGGAGAGTGAGAAAGAGGTTGGGGAGATAGAGAAAGGGATAGAGAGAGGTAGGAAGATAAAGATATATAGATAAAGAGAGATAGAGTGAGAGAGCTAGAGAGAGGTTAGGGAGATAGAGCTATAATGATAAAGAGAGAGAGAGATTTAAAGAAAGAGAGAGAAGTTAGGGAGATATAGATATATAGATAAAGAGAGAAAGAGTGAGAGAGATAAAGGGAGTGAGAGAGAAAGATATATATAGATAAAGAGAAAGGGTGAGGGATAGATAGAGAGAGGTTGGGGAGATTGAGATATATAGATAGAGAGAGGGATAGACAGAGTTAGGCAAGATAGAGCTATAGCGATAAAGAGAGCGATCAAGTGAGAGAAAGAGACGAAGAGAGAGGTTGGGGAGATAGATATATAGATAAAGAGAGAAAGTGAGAAAGAGATAGAGGTAGGGAGATAAAGCTATAAAGATAAAGAGAGATAGAGTGAGAGTAAGAGAGAGGGATAGAGAGAGATAGTGAGAGGTAGGGAGATATAGAGATATATAAATAAATAGAGATAGAGTAAGAGAGAGATAGAGAGAGGTAGGGAGAGACAGTGATATATAGAAAAAGAGAGAGGGAGAGAAACTGTGGATCCTGTCCAATGAGAGAGATCTAAACCTGGGTTAGAGCCAGCGACACCACTGTTCTCTGCTTTGGAAAGGCAGATAGTGCAAGTAAAGTATAGAATAAAATTAATTCTGACAGCCGTGAAAATGTTCTTATGCAAACTGGAAAAGCACAGGTATGTATGGACTGAACTGGAGATAGGACAAGTTGAAGTAATCTTATTTTAAAGAAGACATATTGTGCTTGTGCTATACAGCTATAATCGATGACACCCGTGAATCATTATGTTATAATTAGGACATTTTAAATCACAATACTGATCTAAAACAACTTAAAAGAAACAAGTCCGCTGACTTCCGTGTTAGAAAACTACGTCGCTCAATGGGAGCTAACGTCGCCATAAACGTCATCACAACAAAGAGCCGTGAGGCTGTCAGCCCCTCCTATGTGTAGCTGCAGATCAAACTAGCAAGTAGCGGATTTATTTTCATTTGTACCAAAATGACTACGTGATGCTGCCAAATCCTACGCATTTCACTGATTAAGAAAATATAATTGGAGAACGAAGTAAGTATGAGAGAGCAGTGGGCGTATGCCTATGGTTGGTTTGGTTTGCCTGAAATGTGAGAAACAACTGAAACATGTATCATGGCATTAGACTTATGTATACACTATTTTGACATACACATTTTAATTGTTCAAAAATACCTTGACAAACATGCATTCTTGAGCAGAATCACCTCTTCACAGATTGGACCTGTACTTGTCAGGAAAAGTTTAATACCATACTGTGGAACAGTGCATGCAAAACAATAACATCTCCATGGAGACAAGTAGGTGGTGAACCCTAACAAACAAATACAAAATTACAAATTCAAATGAGAAAGCTCTGTGAAATAATAGCTATGCCATAATTGTGTTTTAGTTTTTTGTTTCTTCAATTAAACAAGACCAAATCAGTATTCCTCTGTGAAGATGTGTAGAATGCCCAGCCACGCTCTGGAAATGCCTTCTCAGCACAATCTAAACATAGATTGGACAACAGTGAATAATGAAGCAGTTATATACAGTAGTCTAAAGCTACATGCACCAGAAGCTCCACTCCCACACCGCAGAGCCCATATCTCAATAAAGACATCACCACTCACTGTTCAAATGAGTATGGCACCCATTTGACTTCATTTGGTGGGATAATACATGTTGTAAATACAAATAATAGTTTTGCACCAGTTGAGAAGCAATTTGCGAAGACCGTTTTTAAAACACTTTGAAAATTACAAGTAGAGAGTTATATTGTAGTAGAGTCCCATCACACTAGGGAGAATTATATAAAAAAAAAAATAGGCCCAATTTACATGCAAGAACAACATTTTTTTCTGATACTTTAAATATTATTAAAAAAAAAAAAAAAAGTTTTCTTATATTTTTATTTGTCAAATAATAATTTCTGTGTACATCTGTGTGTAGAGGATGTTTGGTCAACAAAACAACATGGTTGCTAGGTCACAGTTATGGAATTTCCTAGCGTGATGTCATGATTTCTAATCCTAGACTCTATAAAGAAGTGGACTAAGTGAGTGTGACGTCACCCATAGCATTTGGCTCCAGTCAAATGAAGCTCATTGAGGCTAGCAGTTACAGGGGCTAATTTGGAGTCAAGTTCCATATTTGGAATTATGACCGCGAGTATCATAGCAACCAAAGAGCCAATGCAGAGCAAAGGTGTTGAAGGTGATGCTCCTTCCCACCCACACCGCTGGTTTAGCAGGGAGTGGACACTTAGCAACGCTGTCAATCAAACCTGTTGCTAACGCTAAACACCATTAAACTTGTTGCTAGCAGAATCGAACTCAGGGAGAGAAGGTGCCTGATTTGTCTGTTATTAATGTTCATATCTTGATTCACGGATAAATAGGGAAATAAAAATACCAGGATCATGTAGAGCGGGTTAATATGAACATTTTAAGACCAAAATGGCGAGGCTCACTGCAGCAGTTACAGAGACAGGGGTAACAATTTTTCAATGTAAAGTGAAATGGAGCCAAAGTCGATGGAGCCAGAAGCGCACCCATGATCATTTCCTATTTGGAGTGCAGCGGCCAGCGCTTTAGCTATGTCCATTCATATATACAGTCTATGTTTCTAACCTGGAAGTGAAATTTGAAACCTAAAAAATTGCCAAACTGGGAAAATGTATTTTACATTTTTACTAAATCTTAAATATAATGATCTTAACTGTGTTTAAAGCCCTGTTCACACTGGATTTGTTTTACCTAGGATCCCCTGGTAAATAGTAATAATTATGAATGTTGTCTGTGTTTCTAGTCCCAGGCGAGTCGTCCGTGTCTTTGAAAATGTCTGTAAAAATTCCCTCGATTTTTACCTACTGTAATTCAGCAAACTCAGAGCTCCTCAGGTGATAGAGTGAGAGAGAGAGAGAGAGAGGTAGGGTAGACAGAGATATATAGATAAATAGACAGATAGAGTAAGAGAAAAAAGAGAGGGAGAGAGAGATAGAGTGACAGAAAAAGGGAGCGAGACATAGAGAGAGGTTGGGTAGACAGAGATCTATGGATAAAAAGAGATAGAGTGAGAGTAAGAGAGAGGAAGAGAGAGATAGAGAGAGGTAGGGGAGATAGAGATATATAGCTAAAGAGAAAGAAAATGAGAGAGAGGGAGAGAGAGAGAGAGACCTGTGCAAACACTCATGTCTGTGAATTGGGCTGTTTTTTGTCCATGCATTAAAGCTAAAAGTGACTCAAAATGTCTCTACTGGCCCAAGTCCAGATTTGAACAAAATTAATAATATTAATTTGTCACGGACCATACTTTAATCCACTTATTATTTTTTCTACAATTAAAAAATAAAAAAAAAAAACTCTGAGGAAGACCGCTAGTGACTGGTCCAAACTGTCAGGTATGAAAACATACTAAACCTTAGATTTCACTGTTGTTTGGTCATGTGGTCAATAATTGTGTATATTTGTAAAGTTACGCTTCACAGTAATTGTAAGCCTAACATTACATATAACAAGACATAAAACAAATTGCGGTAAAGATGTGACACAAAAGTACAACCTCGTTATAGTAACCAAGGACCAGCATCATGGAGCCTCTATGGAAAAGTTTGGGTGCTTTCGCTGCAAAGTTTGTAAACTTTGGATAGAGGGGCTGTATAGCGTGAACGGATTAAAAGAGAGAAACTACGGCTGTGTCATAAGAGATGTGATCGTGTGGATGTCATTCGGATCGCTGATCACATCAACATGGTAAGAAACAACAGCCTGATGCTACAGTGCATTCTGCTAAAAACAAACTTAAAATAGAAGCAATGTTGGTGACATGATGAATGAAAAGGCTCTTGTCTTGTTTCAGTGTGTTAAACAGTCCGCCATTTCCTGAATAAAGTCCATAACAACTAGACTTCTGACATTACTTATCCCGTATGAATGCACACAAAAAACACAAACATCGTGGGGTAATTTTGATTTTAACTAAAAAACTAATCCCAGGCTTTAGTAAAATGAGTAATTCAGTAGGATTTCAATATTAGTCCAATGAGGTTCAGTTTGTCTTCCAATTATTTATTTTAATAGATACTTTTTTTTTCAGACCAAGGTTTAGTTTGTTTCCATACTTGACAGTTTGGACTGCTCACTAGCGCTCTTCCTCAGAGTGGTCACGTGATGTTGCTGTGATGGTTTTGAAAAGGAAGACAGCACCAAAACCGGTTTAAATCAGCTGACCAGACACATCACAGCAACGTGATCACTCTGAGGAAGACCGCTAGTGAGCAGTCCAAACTGTCAGGTATGAAAACAAACTGAACCTTAGATTTCATTGTTGTTTGGTCATGGGGTCAATAATTGTGTATATTTGTAAAGTTACGTTTCACAGTAATTGTAACCTAAACATTTGATATAACAAGATTCCTACATTTGAAATAGGACTTTCACATTCTGCCATTGTCTCAGTGCTCCTCTTCCCCATCTTCATTGCAGCAGGAAAACCATCAGCCTCTTAAGCACGTCTCCTCTTCTTCACCACTTGCATTAATTAAAGAGGGGGTATTATGCAAAATCAACTTTTCTTTAGGTTTTTACCATGTGGCCAAACTTCCTTGTCAAAGCCTGATCTCGTTGGATCCCAGAAGCTTCAATAAAAATATTATGCAAATAGGAGCAAAGGTATTGTGCATCAAAAACATTTCAATAACAACACTTTTTTTACAAAGTACTTCAAGTAAAACTACTACCCAGTATAATACTGCATTGTAATACCACAATCTGCTTTAGACTGCTCATATGCCTAATGCTGAGGCTACCTCACAGCTAATATTTTCTTAAACCATTCACTGAAGCAAATAAGTCCAAGTTACATTAAGGAAACACAGTCGCGTCTACAGCACCGCGGGTTAAATGGACGCTAAAAATACAAAAAAATCAAATATACAAAAACAGCCTGGAGATGTAGTGGTGAAATCAGTTGCCGTGTTATTTGGTTTAGATATACACACACATATACACATATACACACATATACACATATATACACACATATACACACATACACACACATATACACATATATACACACATATACACACATATACACACATATACACACATATACACACATATACACACATGGGGAAGTGTTGCTGTGACATGACATCATCCACAAACTGCCTCTAGTACAAAAAGTTCATTTCTGTTGACTGAGGGAGGAGGGCAATCATAAAAAAAAGGTACACAACTGTTCCTACTGAACAAACTGACGTGAACAGTAGATAAGGAAGAGATGAGTAAATTTTGAATAAACTTAAAGCTACAATATGTTACTTTTTAGCAAAAAAGTTGACTAAAATGAATGAGGGTTTTTTTTTGTTTTTTTTTTTTTCATTTTCGATGTTTTTATTACACTGAAAAATGTTCCTAACTATGGTTTAACTTTCTATTTATACAGGTGATATGCCACCTCCAGAAAGTTACATACTGCACCTTTAAAGAAGACCTATTGTGCTTGTGTCAATTATATACTTATAATCTATGACACCCATGAATCATTATGTTATAATTTGGACATTTTAAATCGCAATATTCATCTAAAAAAGAAAGTCCGCTGACTTCCATGTTAGATAACTGCGGTGCCCAGTAGGAGCTGACTTCGTCATAAACGTCATCACGACAAAGAGTTGTGAAGTTGTCAGCACCTCCGATGTATAGCTGCACATCAGAGGATTTTTTTTTTTTTTTCATTTGTACCAAAATGACTATGTAATGCTGCATATCACCAAAAAATAAAAATCACAAGAAAATCAAGAGAAGTACAGAGCAGTAGGTGTGTACCGGTGGTGGTGAAAACAAGTTGAGTTGATCGGCAAAATAACGCCTTGAAAATAAGCATTTAAACATTGCTCAAACATGCACGAATCACTCCAAATACAACTTCAGGTGAGTAAATGGTGAGGGGAAACAACTATAGCATTGCTAGAAGCTCTGAAAAGTCCATTTTGCATAATAGTTCCGCTTTAATATAAGATTTTAGCACAGACATCTTTCCCTTCACAAATACAGAAAGCGCTTTTCTCTGCATGTTTTTCACAAACTAAGTAGTCTGCATTTCTACTAAAATAGGCTGAAGTACGTCTGTTGGTGTCGCCAAGTTTGTTTTGTTTCACTTGGGCGCTTTGCCTTTGGCTTCGCACAAACCTCAATGCTGCTCAGTGATTGTTCCAGTCTCCGGTCGACCAGCGGGGGGCCCTATTGCACCAGCGGGAGCCTGCCAAGATGGATTCTCGTGAGTTTATTGACTCACAAATATCGCGAGAATCCATCTTGCTGCACAAGGTTAATGTTTTTGGGGAGGGCACAACATTAAGTAAGCACAACATCAAATAAAAGAGATTAAATAAGATAAGTCTTTCATAATAAATATGTAACTTTTTTGGTGGGGTACCTACTTGTCTCCATGGAGATGCTATTGATTTGACTTATATGTTCCTCATTATAATAATAAGCTTTTTTATTTAATTTTTTCAATTACGCAATTTTGTTGTTCAGAAATACCTTGGAAAACCTACATTATTACTGTAAGTGGGCTCGACTCTCCACAGATCTGACCTTTAACTTGGCCTAGTGGCGTCACCTGCTTGTCTCCATGGAGCAGTGATGTGACGTTCCTGAGCGAGTCGGCTCTTTTGAATGGTTACTTTACGTAAACTGTTGGAACCGGATTTGTATGCATTTTTATCCTGATTAATGCTGAA
>KN483198.1:0-25813 GCA_000787095.1 Periophthalmodon schlosseri | reverse complement strand
AGATAGATAGATAGAGAGAGAGAGAGAGAGAGAGAGAGAGAGAGAGAGGTGAATCGTCACTACCTAAACTCCAGCACCTGCAGCCAGTGTTAGTGCAGCCTCTGCAGCTGAATTCTGGAGGTTCTGAGCTTTTCACACAAGGCATGGCCTGTCCTATACTGAGAATGAGAAAAACTTGTATGTGTCCTCTATCTGCAGGTCAAGGCACTGGCAACCCATTTTCAGTTGTGATTGTAATACCATTTTTTTTTTTTTTAAGCAGTGAGCCTGCATTTCTCCTGCACTGTGATCAGACTGCTTCACTAGTGTACTTATGTGTGTAGTTTAGACCCAGGACTAAACCAGGTTCAAACTAGTACTAAACCAGGACTAAACCAGAACTAAACCAGGACCAAACCAGGACTAAACCAGGACTAAACCAGGACTAAACCAGACCTTAAACTGTTGCTGTCTTGGTGCGACCTGATTAAGCAGTGACAGCCTGCATTGCTCTTTGACTGTGATCACTGGTTCACTGGTGTACTTGTGTCTGATGCAGTGTGAAGATGAGGAGTAGAGTGCTGACCTAAATAACACCAGGAAATTCACTCTGGCCTCGTGCACAATACACCGCAATCCAACCACAATCACGATTTGAGTTCATGCAATTGGCTTTGTGCACACTGGTGAATGGCTAGCCCACTGTTAGCGTAACTACTTCCTGTCCAATTATATGTCTATGGGGATTTGGGGAGTGACGTTAAAATTAATAAATACTTAAAGATCAGTTGTGAACAGTTTGTTGTGGGTGGATATCACTGATAACCTCTTAAATTATTATTATTATTATTATTATTATTATTATTATGTACCATATTATATTTTGCCTTTCTTTTTGTTTTGTTTTTTTTTTAATGCTAAGTTTAGCTTAGCATTAGTTTAGCATTAAATCTGAGACACAGTGAGCTAGCCAGCACTGCTGTGTACAGAGCCTTTTATCAAATCTCAAAAGCTGCAATTATTTGGATAGTAAATTGTGCTAATTAAAGAGCACAATTTGCCCTCATACTGACCGATCTTGATTTGCGATTCAAATTTAGTATTCTCCTTTTCAGAAACAATTAAATGGTTTTCAGGACTGATGCCATGAACATATTCAAGGCAGACTTTTAATCTTTGTCATTTAACACAAAAAATAGTCATATTTCTACCTTCAAAATCTTGCGTCTGTTCCAAACTACATAACTACATTCTTGTAATGACACAGAGTTGACCGTAAACCTCTCCATTAATTAGACCCAAGCTGATCATTGACCATTAAATTAAAATTTAATTCACTTCCCAGTCCCGAAATATCCTGTCTTTTTTATAGAAAACCTTGTGTCTGTAGTTTAGACCTCTACAAACATGTTCTGAAATACATGGGATTCTTGTATTAGTTTATCAGTTCAGATTTCAGTTTTCTGTCAAATGATAATGCTTCGGCAATGTCTGCTCTATAATATTCCTACACATGACAGCAGTCGTCACTGCTTGTCCCCATGGAGATAGAGTTGTTTAATGCTATTCTTTGGAATATTCCAGGTAAGGAAATAAGTCAAGCAGCTGACAGACCCTGTACCAGAAAAGTTACACAGTGCATTGTTTTGTTAATTGCTACTTATTGCTAATACATAAAGGCTATTGTTTCGAGTCGTAATGATATTGTCTTAGTTCACTGAATCCAACCTCTACACACATCTAGTGATTTGAAGAGTACCAGTATAAGCCAGAATTAAACCAGGACTAAATCAAATCCACACCAGGACTAAAACAATACCAAAGCAGGTCTAAATCAGGACTAAACCAGGACTTAATCAGGAGGACTTAACCAGGACAAAACCAACAGGACTAAACCAGGAGGACTAAATCAGGACTAAATAAGAGCAAACTAGGACTACACCAGGCCTAAACCAGGTCCAAACCAGGACTAAACCAGGTCTAAATCAGGATTAAATAACAGCAAACAAACTAGGACTACATCAGGCCTAAACCAGGTCCAAACCAGGTCTAAACCAGGACGACTAAACCAGGAGGACTAAACCAGGTCCAAACCAGGTCTAAACCAGGAGGACTAAACCAGGTCCAAACCAGGTTTAAACCAGGAGGACCAAACCAGGTCCAAACCAGGTCTAAACCAGGAGGACTAAACCAGGACTAAACTCATGCAACACTACACCACGTTTATCCTAAGTCTGAAGTTGTTAAACCAGCACTCAATGAGAACCAGGTTAGAAAATATTGTCGAAAGTAGGACTAAAAACAGTACTACATTACACTATGCAGATCTATTCACAAAATCAGAACTACTCCAGGTCTAACACTGGTGAAAAACAGGACTAAATCAGACTTAAACCATGACTCAATAACTGTGTTTCCACCCATATAAAATGTTCATGTTCCCAAAATTTCATTAGAAAAACGTGTAACAAACTTCATGCCCCATTTCCATCAAAGCGGTCAAGCACATAACAGGGTGTTGGTTTCCTGGTTACGAAGGCCATCTGTCTGCTTTGTGTTTCGTGACATCTCCAATCCTGCAGAGGGCGCACTGTGCACAGTCTGTTTTGTTTATCTTTGTTAGAGACACACTTTCTCTGTTATTTAGCCGTTGTGCGCGTTTGTGTCGTGTCCAAAACTTAGCATATTGTTTAAACTGTAATAAAGCTATATGTTTTACTACAAAGCTTAAGCCTGCCACCTCAGTTTTTACCAAACTACTGCACTGAAGATGAAAAAGAATGGCCACTGAAGTTCCACTACACTTTTAGCGCTGGACAACCATACACGTTCCCCCAGTTACTATACTACTCAAGATTAGACAGTGCGTATGTGTCTCTGGGCATGTTATTAGTTGGCCAGCGTCTTTTGTTTTTAGCTTGAACCTCATGCATTAGTTGGTGCAGCAATGTTACTTTAGCTGTGGTCCTCTGGAGGATTTTGGGCAAACGACAACCAGCATGATGGGATTATTTTAGCTTTGCCCATCCCCTGTGTTCCCACAGTGCAGGTCCAGTGCAGGTATGTAGTCCAATGGTCATGAGGGTTTTATATTCGCTTCATGAGTTTATGTGGCTGTTTGCCACATATGCGTTTCCACCTTCCGAAATAGACTGGTATGCGCTTAACTCAAAATCCACCTGAAGCCAGTGAAAAAAAACAAAAAACATTAAGGGTTCTAAATATGATATTTGGCATTTCCACCTCCTGTTACTTACGCAAATCTTCAAAATGTGCATTAAAAATAAGGTGACAGAACTATTGAGAACCAGGTCATGAAATACTGTCTAAACCAATGTCTAAACTGAAACTAATGCAGGACTACATCAGGTTTATCCAAAGTGTAAAAAACTAAAAACAAACAAACAAACTAAACAAGGACTAAAACAGGACCAAAAGGGGTTTTCAACATACAGATCTCAACACAAAATCAGGACTTTCCGAGGTCTAAACCAGGACTAAACCAGGTCTAAACTGTAACTAATGCAGGACTACACCAGGAGTAATAGTAAACCAGCCAGAACTAGATAAGAATAAAAATGTCTAAAATAGAACTAGAAAGTGGTGGATGAAATAATCAATTTTGTTACTTAAGTAAAAGTACAGATACCAGAGCCAAAAAATACTAATGTAAAAGTAAAAGTATTAAAGTGCATATTTAAAAATGTGTTTGAAGAGTAAAAAGTCGAGTGTTTCTCACAGATTTTGAGATTTAATAAAACTTCACATGTATTGATTTTAATAAAGATTTGTGCTGAATTTGGTTCAACAGAGACAACTGAATCAATTGTTTTTTTGTTTTGCTTTTTTTTTCCAACTGGTTTTATTTATACATCTTTGTTTGCTCAAATTATGCAGTTGATAAAAAAAAAGCCTTCTAGCAGGTCTCAAATAGTAATAAAAAAAAAAAAAACTTTTACTTTTCAGTCCTGTTCAAAATTGTAGTGGGGTAGAAAATTCAGACTGCTCTCAAATGTAGTGAAGTAAAAGTAAAAAGGATCTACTTTAAAATTGACTTAAGTAATGTACAAATACGTAAAATTTAGATTTAAAGATGCTATATTACGCAAAATTGTCTCTTGTGAGCTTTAAGCCATTTTATAATGTTGTTATCTCCTCAAAAACATAACTGGAGTTGTGTTTTGTCTCATTCACACATGTATGAATAATCCTTTAATATTAGTTTGTCTACAACTCCAAAGCTCAAAATGCTCTGTTCCACCTTGTGATGTCATGAAGTGGTAGTTTTCATGTTAATAGGTACCTTTTACCTTTAATTCAGTGGAGATGGGCAATTCCAGGGCTGAAATTATCCAAATGATCCTTGTTAAGGTGTATGGAGTTTAAAAGCACAGTGGAGCACTTCCTGTATTACCACATGACATCACAAGGTGAAACAGAGTTTTCAGTTTGAGAGAAGAACTCAACCTAAATATGTATGGTCTGTGTGTTAAACTTCAGGTATGTTTGCGATGAGGAAACATTATAACATAAATCAGAAAACAGAGTAATATGGGACCTTTAAATAGGAGGACTAAAGAAGGATTATAATGTGCAGATTTCAAATATAAAACCAGGACTAACCAAGCTAAATGAGGTCAAAGTACATATTATAGTAGTAGTTACAGTAGTATGATATTAACCAGATGAACTTCTGTATTTCAAGACAGCACATAGAATAATTGATGGCCATAGTAAAGTTCTTTTAGATACAATATTTTTTATTTACTCATCACCATGTGTAATAGTTAAAGGCACAGTATGCCACTTTTTTGCCAAAAAATGTTTTTTTGTTTTGTTTTGTTTTTTTTGTTTTTTTCAGTTTGGTCATGTTTATTGCATTAAGAAGTGCTTGCATCTCCACAAACCGAATTCTTATTTGGCTTAGAGGAGGGGCTCTTTCTGCTTGTTTCCATGGAGATGTTATTTATTTATTTTTTTGGCTATAATATTCTACAGTATAGTGTAACACTCATCTATTTTTATGGATAATATTCCAAAGTATGGTTTTACCTTTCTATTTCCATGGAGTTGTGCAGGTGATGTGCCACTTTCAGAAAGTTACACAGTGTTGCTTTAATATGCTATGTATTACTAGTAGTATTCCAACCTTCTGCTTTTAAATTCTGGGCCTACTCCAAAGATGAATGTGTATTAGTACTAGAAAATAATTAAATAATTATGACTACAAAATTGTCTAAACCAATACAAAACCAGGACTAACACAGAACTAAATCAGGTCTAAACCAGAACTAAACCAGGTCTAAACCAATATTAAACCAGGATTAACCCAGAATTAAACCAGGTCTAAACCAGGACTAAATGGTAAATAATGGACAGGACTAAACTGTGAAGCAATACAAAACCAGAACTAAACCAGGACTAAACCAGGACTGAACTGGAACTAATATTCACATCTAAACTGTCTAAACCAATAAAAAACAGAACTAACCCAGAACTAAACCAGGACTAAACTGTGACTAATAGTCAGAACTAAACTGTCTAAAACCAATACAAACCAGGACTAACCCAGAACTAAACCAGGTCTAAACCAGGGCTAAACTGTAACTTATGGTCAGAACAAAACTGTCTAAACCAACACAAAAGCAGGACTAACCCAGAACTAACCCAGGTCTAACTCGGGTCTAAACCAGGTCTAAACCAGGTCTAAAGCATGAATAAACTATAACTAATGGTCAGGACTAAACTGTATAACCCAGTAAAACCAGGACTAACCCAGAAGTAAACCAGAACTAACCCAGAACTAAACCAGGTCTAAACCAGGACTAAACTGTAACTTATGGTCAGAACAAAATTGTCTAAACCAACACAAAACCAGGACTAACCCAGAACTAACCCAGGTCTAGCCCAGGTCTAAACCATGTCTAAACCAGATCTACACCAGGTCTAAACCATGACTAGACCATGACTAGACCATGACTGAACTATAATTATTGGTCAGGACTAAACTGTCTCACCCAATAAAACCAGGACTAATCCAGAACTAAACCAGGACTAAACCAACATAATACCAGGACTAACCCAAAACTAAACCAAGTCTAAACCTGGACTAAACTGTGATTTATAGTCAGACCTAAACCAGCACTAAACTGTAACTAATAGTCAGAACTAAACTGTCAAAAACCAATACAAGACCAGGACTAACCCAAAACTAAACTAGGACTAAACCCGGACTAAACTGGAACTAATAGTCAAAACTAAATCAGGTCCAAACCAATACAAACCCAGGACTAATCCAGGACTAATCCAGAACTAAACCAGGGCTTAAAAAGGACTAAACTGCAACTAATAGTGAAAACTAAACTATCTAAACCAGTACAAAACCAACACTAACCCAGAGCTACCTATCTCAAATGTATTTTTTAAATTTAAATTTTTTTTTTTTTTTTTTAAATGCACTTTTTCCTATTTTTACTTAAATCTTAGAGAGCACGTATGGAGTTCGTGTGCGCACAAATGGCGAATACATTTCTTGAATCCTGGAGACGCTGCTGCAGTGAATGACGGCACATGGACAACCGCGCGCTCCGCTTGATCCGCGTCCAATCCGGAACACTTGCCCCGTTTTCACACTTCGTATAGACCCCGGTGCGTAAAATGGCACAGGGTACGGCGTATGTTAAGATCGTAAAAGTGTTGAAGTAATAGCTCGTTTATAGCGTGCGTCAGTGGATTGGGTATGGCACGGCGAGGGTGCTGTCTTGAATACTGAAATGTCCCATAAACAACGTCTATATACCCGTGCGCCCTGGGGATGTATTTGACTCGCGTTTGGCACTTTTACGCACAGGCATAACCATCAACCACGCACACGCAATCCGCTGTTTCACTTACCAGATATGCACACGATGACATTGGCTTGAAGAATGATCAGTATCTCCCAAATTATATCCATTCTGCGATCAGTTTTAATCCACCAACATGCCCCAATAATGAGAATAGATTATCTTTAAATAAAAAGCAAGTAAAAAAGATTTCGTGCGCTCCGTGGATCAAAAGCGCTGTCCTCCAAGCCTGGATCCCACGTCTTCACACCTTCCACCAGGTACTTTCCACGCCGCGTTCATGCGAGGGTCTACGCTTAGGTCCCTTGCGATGAATATACGATCCCAAAATTGCGCAAAAAACAAACTGTAGTAACTCCACAAACAAGCGTAACGTTGAGTGGCACTACTACTACACAGCGGGTTATTCCAACGGGCATCCGAGAGAAAGCAGTGGTTAGATAGGTTATGGTCCCGTCTCGTGCGCGCGCTCCGTAGTTCGACCACCGTAGAGGCGCATCGCTCCAGGCTCGGCGTCTAAGGGGAGTGACGGAGAGCGGGGTGTACCGGAGTGATGGGAGTTACGCCCGGAGACAAGTCTCAAAGTCCGAGCTCCTCTCAGCTCCGCTCCCCGCGTCACAGAGAGGTACCAGTGTCAAGTGCAAAGTGATACGCACGGTCGGCGCTTCCTTCTTATGCTGTCAAAATAAAAGCATGTTGTGGGTCATTTTGATGGTGAAGGTGTAATTTCTGATTTATGTTTTGTTTGTTTGTTTGTTTGTTTTGTTACAAATAAATAAATAGCATTGATTCTATTCCAAATATTTAAATCTCATAATTGAACAACATTTTCTTCCTGAGGAGGCCCTCATCCAAGCCAAATAAGTGTCGGGTTTGTGGAGATGGAAGCCCACTCATGGTAAAGATGCTTGTTTGTCTGTTTTTTTTGTTTTGTTTTGGGGTTTTTTTTGTATGTTTTTTTCAGCACAATCAAAACATCCATAATGAACAAACAAAACATGCTTTTATTTTAGTCTATTTTTGTCAGGAAAAGTTACTTACTGAGTACTGGAGTTGTGTTTTGTTTCAGTCACACATGTTTGGAAAACCCTTTTATTATTTGTCTACATCTCCAAAGCTCAAATGCTCTGTTCCATCTTGTGATGTCATAAAGCTGTAGTTTTTAAGCTAACAGCTACCTTCTACCTTTAGTTCAGCAGAGATTGGCAATTCCAGGGCTGAAATTACCCAAATGATTCAAGTGAAGGTGTATGGAGTTTTGTGTGTGTGGAGTAAAAACACAGGGGAGCACTTCCTGTATTATCACATGACATCACAAGGTGGAACAGAGAGATTTCTGTTTGAGAGCAAAAACTCAGCCTAAATATGCAGGGTTTGAGTTAAACATGTATGAATGAAACAAAACACAATTCCATGTATGTTTTGATGAAAAAACAACATTATAACATAGATCAGAAAACAGTAAAATATGGGACCTTTAATCTATTTGAACTGGCTAACACATTTCTCTTAAAATGTTTCAATAAATAACTCTAATTGTATGACTGAAAACATAATTAAACTGATATGAAATGAGAAAATGAAAATGGTGAACTTGCTAATCCTAATGCTTTCAAAGAGTTAATTAGTGTTAATGGGTTATACTGTAGGTGTAGGTGTGTTTTAATTTGTGCTATTCATCTGCATTGCTTTATGTAACTGACTAAAGTACAACAGTGTGTTTTGTTTTTTTTTTTGTTTGTTTGTTTTTTTCAGCCTATGTTACAAATGTGATGTTGTTGCTGTCCATGGTGCTGAAAACTATGTCAAATGGTGATCACATATTTTTCATGTTTGAGCAAAAAAATCAGCAAAAATCAGTTTATCTTATTTTATTTTGATTCATTATACATGGAAACCTTCCAGATTCTACAATGCATAGATGATGTTATCATGTATCAATATAAAAATTTTAAGTGCCTGTACCCAATTTTTTTCCCATGTATTTGAGCAAAATGTGCCTCGCCCCAGTACAGATATATCGTTTAAGCAGCTCTTGAAGTCAAAATAAGTTTGCTGTGTTTGTCTGCATCTAATTACAAAGCTGTATATTGTTAAAGACTCAGGAAGTGCACACTAATATGCTAGTTGTTGTTAGCATTTTATTCATTTATTGTATTTTATGTTTTATTTATTTTTGTATTAATTTCTTTAATTTTTAATGAATTTATGTTATTTTTATGATTTTATTTTCCTTTATTTTGTATTATTTTCTTTTATTTTTTACAAATGTATTTATTTTATTTTATTTTTCCGAATTTATTTCATTTTTATTATTATTATTTTACTGAGATTTTAACACACATCGCTATCAGAAGCCTAGTCCAATATTTCTCATTGAGGACGTTTTCATTCATGCTTTTATTTTGTAGGAGACTCTGCTTCACTTCCTGTCACGTTTTGTCTAGCTGTTGTAACTTGATGGACATCTTCACTCCGTGCTCCGTTAAGGGTGTGAAAACGAAGCTGTTTTTGAACTTATTATTGACGAAAATACAAGAAATGCAAAGGTATAAGAAGTGATTTCAATCTGTAGTACGAACTGTAAATTGATGTTTTAAAATAGGGAAATGTCCAGTAATGTGGCTTTAATATAAGACTCGAGCAGATAGTGGAAATACAGTGGTGTGACGCATAGGTTGTACAGCAGTGATAATGTGAATGAGGGAGTAGCGCACGGATGGAGAGAGAGACGAAAAAGGGAGAAAAGAAAGGAGAGGGAGGGAGGAGGAGGAGGGAAGAGAGGAGAGAGGGATGGGAGGGGTGAAGAGAAGTGAAAAAGGAAAGAGAAAATGTAGTGGGATAGAGCAGTGAATGAAAGAGAGAGCGCAGGGGCACGGAAAGGGAAGGGAGAGAGGGGAAAAGGGGATGGAATAGTAGCATAAGAAAGAGGGATGGTATAATAACAAAAGAGAGAGCATGGGGCCAGGAAGAGAGAGAGAGAGAGAGGAAAGGAGAGAGAGTATAAGGGTAGCGAGACATGGGAGAGAGATTGTGAGGGGAGAGAGATGATGTGAAGAGCGAGGGCGAGCAAGGATGGAGGGAGAGCAGGGGAGCAGGATAGATAGGTGACTAAGAGAAGGATGGAGGGTAGAGAGAAGGAGAGAGAGGTAAAAAGAGGGAAGAAAGTGGGAGGGAAATCAAGAGTGATGGAGGACAGCGAGAGACAAAGGGAAAGAAAAATAAAGAGAGGAGGGCGAGACAAGTGACTGATGGGGGAGACAGAAGGAGAGAAGGGAGGGAGGGAAAGGGGAGAGGGGAGAGGGAGAGGGGAGAGAGGGAGAGAGAGAGAGGGTAGTGGACACAGGTGGAGCAGAGAGCGCACTCCAGTTTTGTTGATTCAAACTATGACTAACTACACTACACCGACGTGATACAGAGGTTAGGGAGGAGCACACGGGTGGAGGGAACAGAGAGAGGGGGGAAAGGGAGAAAGAGAGAGAGGGAGGTGGGTGAGAGGAGTGAGGAGACGTAAAAGGGAAAGTGTAAATATTGCGTTGGTGGCATAGTTAAAGACAGAGGGAGAAGGAGGGGATTGGGAGGGAAGGGGGAAAGGGGGATGGAATAATGGCAAATAGAGAGAGACAGAAGAGAGGGGAGAGGAGTCCCTAGTTTACCTTTAGGCTAGGTACATTCGGTCCTGCCCTGCCCATCGACCATGCACAGTGGAGCTAACCCCCATGAGCGGAGCGGTTGCGAAGGAGGCAAAGGAGTAATAAATAAATAAATAAATAAATAAATAATAAATAGTAATGTTTATGCTTCCAGGACACTTCTAAACCTGCGGCTCGTTCATGACATTTTGGCTCGTTCATTGCTCTAACCAATCAGCGGTTGAGTTTAGCTAGCGAGGACACAGAGCGTAGCCGAAGCTAATAATTAAAAAGCGTTTTTTAAGACAACAGACGGATTTTGAGCTGAGTTTATGACCTGCAAATAGGTAAAAATTGCCACAAAATTTGACCTCTGTGTAAGCTGTAGGTGCCCTGTCAGTCCCTGTCAGTCCCTGTCAGCCGAACATGAGCAGTTTGTGATTACATTGTGCTCTATGAGAAAAATCCTTTCTGGGCAGAAGAGATTTTTTCGTTGTAGTACCAATGAGTGGCCACTAATCCAACTTGAGACAGCTCTAAGCAGCAATACCCTATCCAGTTATTTTAACAGATCCATGGGACAGACAGGGGGAAAGAGAAAAAGAGAAGTAAAGTGAAGGACCAGGAAGAGAGAGAGGAAGCGATAGAGAGTGGGTGATATGGAAGGAGGGGTGGAAAGAGGAGAGAGAAGGAAGCAGGGTGTAAAAGGGTAACAAATAAATAAAGATAAAAAGAAAGAAAGAAAGAAAGAAAGAGGGAGAGAGCAGGAAAAGGGAGAGAGAGAAAGGGAGAGAATATAAGGATGGATAAGAGGAGAGTGAGGGAATAATAAGAAAAAGAGAAAGAGGTAGAGGAAGAGGGGAGAGTGAAGAGAAAAGGGAAGAGAGAATTAAGGGGTGAGACCAGGAACAGGGTAGAGCGAGGAAAGGACATAGAGAGAGAGAGAGAGAGAGGAAAAAGGAACAATAGAAAGAGAAAAAAGAGAGGTAGGGAGGAAGGAGAGAAAAAAAGGGAGCAGGATAGAAACAGGTGTGGGAGGAAGAGAGAAGAGAGGGAAAAGGGAGGAAGATGTGAATGGGAAAATTGAGGGATGTAGGAGGGTGACTAAAGGAGTTTGTTTTTGGCTATATTCGCCGAAAACAACGTATTAACATGTTTTTGATGCTTTGAGTCACCCCTCCCCTTTGCTCCCGCATTTATTCACCCACAGCAGCAGCAGTGGAGCTTGATGAAGTCCCAGGTAAAGTGTAAAGCAGCATTACAATGTATTTCCAACTACAGGACCAACATGAAATTAGCTTTTTAAAAATGTTATTTCCTGCAATCAATATTAGATGTGCATGAGTGGGATGAAATAAATTCAAAACAATGCTACCTAGTTTTAAGGAAGACCCATTGTGCTTGTGTTTGCTATATAATTAGAATTTATGACACCCGTGGATCATTATGTTATAAGTCAGCGACTTCCATGTTAGAAAACTGTGGTGCCCAATGGGAGTTGATTTCGCTGTAAACTTTGTAAATTTTGTTTCATTTGTACCAAAATGACTCTTCTGTGCTGCCAAATCCTATGCATAATGAAGTAAGTAGAGAGTAGTGGGCATATGCTGGTGGCGGTGAAAACGGGGGTTGATGGCATCTTGAAATAAGTGATTAAAGATTGCTCAGACATGCACAAATCACTCCAAATACAACTTCAAGAGAGCAAATGAGAAGGGAAAACAACTATAACATGGTTAAAAGCTCTGAAAAGTAAATTTTGTATCATAGGTCTGCTATAATAAGAGGCTAGACATACATGAATAGGTGCAAGTGTTTAAATGTGTACTTCCTGATTATCAGACAATAAAGGCTTTATAATTAGATGCAGACAGCACGCAGCTGACTTATTTTGACCTCAAGAGCTGCTTATACAATATATATGTACTGGGGCAAGACACATTTTGCTCAAACACATTGGAAAAAAAAATCTTGTACAGGACCTTTAAAAAAATATATTGTCAAATAAATTTTACTGACTGACAATTAGCTGCAGTGCTTCAGGTGCAGTGAAATCTAGTCTGCAGAACATAACACGACTTTTATAGTTCTTCTCTGAGCACAGTGCCAACATCGGGTCATTTGTCATCCATATTCAGTTGATCAGATGTCATTATGCATTCTGATGTAGCGGCCCCTCTGGATATTTACTGTAGTGGTCGATGACATGGCTCATCAGATGCTCACGGACTCAGAGATATGGTGACATTGGATCTAGTCTACTCAACAATGCAAACATAAGTGAAGTTGTATTTTGTGTGATTCATTCATGTTTGGGTAATCTTTATTGTCATGCATTTAATAGGCCATTGCTCCCTTACACATGGCCACTGCTCTGTACATACTTCTGTCAGTGATTAGTAATTATCTATATTTGTATTTATTTATTTATGGGAAAAGGGCAATACATGTTTAGCCGTGTTGTGCAGCCATTTGACGTGCCTTGCAGTGCAGGTTTGCATTAACCTTGCACAACAAAATTAATTCCCACAATATTTGTACACAAACTCACAAGAATCCATCTTGGCAGGCTCCCACTGGTGTGACTGGGCTCACCAGCAGCTGGTGGACCAATCACAGAGCAGCATTGTGGTTTGTGAGGAAGGTAACGGCAAAGCGCCCGAACGAACCAAAACAAACATGGCGATGCCGACAGACAGTACTTCAGCTGATTTTAGCCAAAATATGGACTATCTTGTTTGTGAAAAATCTGTGAACTTTGTGAATTTGTGGACAGGGAAGATGTCTGCACTTTTGTCTCAACTGAATGTAACTAAAGTTGTTCAATCAGATTCAAGTATTAGCCTTTTCCTGATCCCTTACAGCAAGAGCTATCCCAGATTGATAAATGAGTAGAGCTCAATTCAGAGTGCTACACATATCCATCTGAGCCAGGCTGGGTCCACATTGGCCTTGCATTTATTATAAACATGGTGTTACTACCTGTACCCTGCTTCTGTACCCATAAAATGTTAAGAAATTGATTTTTGTTTTTAATTATCTGGCAACACAAGCTATATAGTGTGCGGAAGCCCACTAGTAGCATCTTTCTGTCAGTCCTGTTGTCTGACAAAACCATAGTGATATCTCTCTGTCCCCAATGCCTCCATCTTGAGCCTGGCTCAAACACGGCCGTCCAGTCAGATTTTTATTTTTTTTCCATGTGAAACAAAGAAGCCAATTAGTCATCTATAATTATATTTTTAAAAAATAAATAAATAAAAAAAAAAAAAAGTTTAGTGCAGAAAAAGAAGTTTAGTGCAGAAATCTGCCATGTTTTTCAATCCCCTGTGACATTATTTTTTTCTTTTTTGTCCCCATAAGCAGCCACACTAGTTTTGATACAGATGGACCATGTGTGTCCCTGATTGGCTTATCCACTTGTCAATCACACCCATCTGAACTCGGGGAGATTCACTGGTGACTCATATCTTTGTACAGTATTGAAGAAGTGTGTATTCTGGATCCAGGCAATCTCTTTGACACCATACAGCTTTAACAGTACGGTTCATCACACTTTTCCCATTTCCTTGTCTACAGTAACAGAAGAATTAGCTGCACACATCACGTCTTCTGAGCCCCTCACACCAGCTCTGACACGGCCACAGCGTGCTCTCGCTGAAGTGCTATTATGGGCTCTCTGCTCTCATCATGCAAACCCAATCTTGCAGAGTAGGCTGTCTCAGAGGTTACAGGAAGTCCACACAAGCATATTCTGTCTAATCCCTAAATGTGGCTGTTTCGGAACTCATCAATTAGCAGGTTACGAGACATCATTTAAGAGGTGGTATTATGTAATATTGATTTTTTGGAGATTTCTACCATGTTATAACATTGTTTTGAACCTTACTTACTGTACACAGTACAATCTTGTTCAACTCTCAGCCCACAAGCCTACGTCATCCATTCTCCCTCACGGCAATTTTCTATAAATATACAAAAGCATGATAAAACAACAATACACTACAACTTGACAAACCTGATGTATGTGCAGTAGTTTCATTACCAGGATGCACGCTGATTGTGTTGTGAAGGGGGAGTGATTTAGCACAGAGAGCAAGGGGAGGGGGGATTTAGAGGGACAAAAATGAAACTGAAATTAATTAAATATTTTAATATATTGTTTTTGGAATATAGCATTTTCAAAACAATAAAAGGTAACATGGTGATCTACATATGTTATGTGTTAGCAATTAATAACTCATACATAGAAGAAATGGGATGCACCGATACCAGTATGGAGTATTAGTCCGATACCAGGTGCCAGTATTCGTCCTTGTACTCGTCAATGTGCTGCCAATACCGAGAGCCGATACCACTATAACTTCTCTGGGTCTTATTTGACGCTCCCAGCTGCCTCTCAGCTGAGCAGTGAGCTCTGAGCAGAGAGGAGGTGACCATAAAGAGGAACAGCAACTGTTCTGCACATTAAGATCAGCTTTACATGTGACTGTAACATGAACTATGAAAATATTTAGAACTCTTAGAGGATAGCAGCATAGTGCTTGAGTTTAAAAGCTAACGTGGCTAAGTGGTGCTGGTGATTCTTTGCTTGTTGACTGAATAGAGCAGGTTCAGAGCTTTTCAGAGAAGTATAGCATGTCGATAATGGTCAAAGTGTGGCTGTGAGACAATTAAGAGAAACTTCACTTTTATGCTTAAAGTGACTCCTTAGCAGTTAGCACGGAGGATCGCAGTCAGCAAAGTAAATATTAAAGATACTTCTCTGAATTATATTGAAATTATACCTAACTACAGTGATTTTTGTAGAACAACCTGTCAAATAAGTATTCCAGTGAAAAAATAGGCTATACTAAAATGAAATTATATATAAATTATACAATGAACAAAAATTAAAAGGATAATCTGGATCTTGGAATAAATAAATAAATAAATAAATAGTGAAATAATAAATTGGATTGTTTTGTATCCCACTCTTGCATTTGAAAAATGGCCATGCCGGAGCATGGTTTTGTGGACGGAGCCTTGTACAAGAAGGCTCGTACTGCTAACTGTAAGGAGGGTTATAATATGACCCGGGAGAGATTGCAAGATTACTCAAACATGCATGGATGACATATAAAATCTCTTCAGGAACAAAGTTTTAACATGGTAAAAAGCTCCAAAAAGTGGATTTTGGATAATACCCCCTCTTTAAAGTAAAAATGTTTTGCAAAGAATTCCAGGTAGGCAGATGGGAGGAGCTTCAAGGCAGGAGCAGCCGGACAGTAGTAGTAGTAGTAGTAGTAGTAGAGAACCGTGACCTTCAGTGTTGAATGAACTTCCTGGTATAAATATGGTAGCTAGGAAAATGGAAGGTGCTGTTAAGGAGAAGTGAGACGTGACTAGAATGTGCCAGTTTGGAGTTGAGATATGGCCCTGCTTCTTAAATATTACATCCATATTATGTAAAATGCATTTTTATGATCTTTTAAACATGTTACAATGGTGCTCCCTCATCATTACCTTATTTAAAGGTCCTATATTGCACAAAATGGATTCTTGTAAGCTTTAAACCGTGTTCTAAAGTTGTGTTTTTGAGTTGTCCTCAAAAACACAAGTTGTGTTTTAATTAATTTAATTTCTGTTTGAGTAACCCTTTATTATTAATTTGTCAACATTTCCAAAGCTCAAAATACTCTGCTCCACCTTGTGATGTCATGAAGTGGTAGTTTTCATCTAAATAACTACCTTTTACATTTAGTTCAGTAGAGATTGGCACTTCCAGGGCTGAAATCATCCAAATGATTCTAGTGAAGGTGCATGGAGTTTAAAAACACAGTGGAGCACTCCCTGTATTATCACATGACATCACAAGGTGGGACAGAGTTTTTTTCTGAGAAGAACTCAGCCTAAATATGCAGGGTTTGTGTGTTAAAGTAAGAATGACACAAAACACAACTCCGGGTATGTATTTGATGAGGTAACAACATTATAACATAGATCAGAAAATTGTGTAATATAGGCCCTTTAAAGTTGTATTTTGATTGATTCATGCATGTTTGAGTAATCCCTGCATTTGAGGCTTGAGTGCTGAGAAAATTCCCTTTTCACCTACCATCTACCTCATATCTCATACCACTTCTTTGTACTTACTTGAGGTTATTCAAAAAAATCTGACTATGTTATCATTTTTCAATAATAAAAACATATATCTGAAAATCTGTTGCTTGTTACGATGAAATGCCACTATGATGAGGTAATTTTGAACAGGACGTCAATGGCCATCTGTCTTTTATCAAAGGTCCTATATCACACATAACTGACTCTTAGAATTCTTTTAGCATTCTGTTCTCAGAAACATACCTGGAGTTGTGTTTTGTTTCATTCGCACATGTTTGAGTAAAAATGTTAAGTTTCATCTTGTGGTCTCATCAAGTGGTAGTTTTAAAGTTATCAGATATTTTAGCCTCAATTGAACTGCAGATACACCAGGATAACCTTAAGTTGTTGCTTTTTTAATTGAATTATTATTATTATTTTTTTTAATCTTTTGTACAGTTGATATTGTCAATAGAAAGTCTCTAATATCTGCTCTTGCACCGAGGAGAGAAGCAGTTTCAATGAGGCTAAAACAATAGCTGTAACTTCAAAGATTGGCAATTCCAGGGCTGAAGTGATCCAAATGATTCTAGTGAAGGTGTGTGGAGTTTAAAAACACAGTAGGAAATTTCCTGTATCACCACTCAATTGCATCACAAGGAGGAACAGAGTGTTTTCATTTTGAAGAACCCCAGCCTAAATATGCAGGGTTTGTGTGTTAAAGATGTGTGAATGAAACGAAACACAACTCCAGGTATGTTTGTGATGAAGAAACAACATTATAGCATTAATAAAAAATAAATAAATACATAAATAAAAAATAGTGCCTTATAGGCTCATTAAGTTATTCTAGATCAACATTGCTGTTGACAATGAACAAAATGTGAATTAATGATCTACACTTACCTTATGCATTCTGAGCATCCTGATGATTCACCACAATGAGTTTATAAGTGCTTTTCACAACTATCAGAGACAAGAGTGGAGTTTTGTCGTCACAGTAATGCTGACAAAAACTGGGATGCTGTTGCAAACTTCTTGATTACTGGACAATAAAACACCTTCTAATTACATGCAGACAGTACACAGTGGACTTATTTTGACCTCAAGAGCTGCTTATACAATATATCTGTACTGGGGTAAGACACATTTTGCTCAAATACATGAGAATAAATCGTGCACAGGCCATAGACTGTATAAAGAAGTGGACTAAGAGAGTGTGACACCATGGTGTTCGGTTGAAGTCAAATGAAGCCAATTGAGGCTAGCAGTTATAGCAGCTAATTTGGAGCTAACATCCATATTTGGAAATCTGACAGCGTGTATCATAGCTAATGCTAGCAGTAGCGACCTCTGGGAAAGAAGGCATTTGAAAATGTGTCTGTTATTAATGTTCATATTTTGATTTACAGACAAAATAGTGAAATATCACATAGAGCGGGTTAATATGTACATTTTCAGGTCAGAATGATGAGTCTGACAGCAGCAGTTACAGAGAGAGGGGCAAGGTTTTCTTTTTTTAACAGAAAGTGAATTGGGGTTAATGGAGCCGAATCACGCCCATGCTCACTTCCTATTTGGAACGCTGCGACTAGTGGGTTAGCTATGTCCATTTATATATGCAGTCTATGATACAGGCCCTTTAGCTAATTTCCCAGCTACTCCTAATTGTATTGGGTCCTACAACCATTTCCCTCCTATCTATTTCTCTCAGCATCACTGAAGACACAGGTCATCGAATCTTCATCTAATCCCTCGCATCTGGCTGTTTACAGACTAGATTAAGACATATGCAGACATAAACACAGCGGATTATCAGTGGAGGCGCTGTGCTGATTAAGACTTGGAATGAAAAGTTTTGAAAGTTGCCTAATTCCAATTTTGGCCGGAACGCCAGCTGCTCCGGGGCAGGCAGATGTTTGGATCGTCTCTAACAGCATCCCCTGCGCAGCCTCTGTCTTAACCCACCAATTAATACCATGATCCCCGTAAACTCCCTGAGACCTGGCAGAAAGCTAGGATAAATGTAAAAAAAAATATATGGAAGATGTGGAGGGAAGCTTATATAGAGCTAAATATGGCCACTGATTAGCATACATTTATGTAACAGTTTATGAGTGGTTACTTGACTTTTTGGACCGCTTGGCTGGTCTAGAGTTGGTTTGGACTGGTCTAGACTAGGTTTGGACTTGCTAGGGCTGCACAATATGTGGATATTGTGATGCTGACTGATACAGTAATCAATATTGCAACACAACATATATCGCAATAACACATATGTTATTATATGTTATGGAGATGGAGATATGTTATACACATATCGCCATCTTATTATAGAATAACTTGCAGTAGCCTGAGAGTTGAAGAGGCATGATGCTGGAGTTCTAATGCAGGAGAAGATTACTTACCATCAGTACAGGTCCCGGCATCCAGAGACATGAACCCTCAAGACATTGTGATTATGTTGTTCGTTCAAGTCTAGTCCAGTCGAGTCTGGCTATGCTTCTGTTGTAGGGAGTATTATACCTCTGATGGCGTAAAAAAACCCTCAAAAAACTATTCAATAATAAATTGTAATAAAATATGACAATAATATCAGTATCACAGTTCTTACCAGCCATATTGCAACCTTTTCCAGTATTGTGTAGCCGCAGTCCAGACTGGGTCTAGATCGGTTCAGACCAGTCCAAATTGCTTCAGACTGGGTTCAGACTGGTCAGGATAAGGTTTGGACTGGTACTCTGTGAGTTTGGGCTGGTTTAAACTAGTTTTGAGCAGGTTTTGACTACGTTCTGACTAGTCTTGAGTAGGCTTTGACCAAGACTAGGCATGTGGCAAAAGGTCTAAAAAATGTTATGTATCTCTATGTATCTGACCCAGAGTGCACTCACAAGACTACATCTGCACGAGAGTTTATGCAAAAACAACTATTTATGCAGAAAAAAAGTACTAGGAAACAATGTATGTATATAAAGACAGATTTAACTTGTGAATCATGAGTTAATCAGCCTTTAGACAGATTTAACTTGTGAATCATGAGTTTAATCAGCCTTTTTACATATAAATACCAAAAAATACCAAATCTTCAGCTAACGCACTGACTAACTTTCTGCTGCTGTCCCATATAAATCCTTATACTCTAAATAAAATGATTAGTTGACTAATACAAATTTTGGTTGACTAATGGGATAAACAAAAAATAAATAAAAATAAAATGGAAGATATGGAGGGAAGCTTATATAAAACTTATGACCACTGATTAGGCCAAAGTTATGTAATGTTCTCAACTTTAGGAAAAGGTTCTGTCTAGAGGAAGGAGTGACGTTTGCATTCAGGTGAGCGATAATGAAGTTTGCGGACTTTGATCAGCCGTCACCTGTCTGCTGGAGCTCTTGGTGCCAAAGACACCTTAGGTTAGATTTGACAGTACTGTCCAAACACTGAACTTATTAGACCGACCCAGTTTCCACTGCACAGAATATGCACCTCTTCTGGACAATGGTAAGTCATTATATAGCCAACATTTTTCTGACCAATACATAAAACTAATCTAAACCTGCAATCACAAAATCACAGAGGAATTGTCCATCTTATTCTATGTGTGAAACTTTAACTGCCTACCACTCAGTTTCACTAACTTACTGTGAGTGGGGTAACCTCTCCACAGATCTGACCTGGTGGCTTCATCATGTAGCTAAATAAATTTAAAGAGGGGAAATTATGCAAAAATCAACTTTCTGGATCTTTCCACCATGTTATAATGTTATTCCCTCATTAAAAATATGCCTGAAGTGGTTTTATATGAATGTCATCCATGCATGTTTGAGTAATCTTGCCATCTCTTCTGAACACTATTCGAACCCCCCTTACGATTAGCAGTCCAAGCCCACATCTCTTGTACAAGGTTCCGCCTATAACCTTATCTAACCCATGCCCTGTCATTGTTCAGAAATATACAAAACCAGGATGTAAAGCAATACACCACAACTTCACAAACCTGTGATATGCAGTAGTTTCATTAGTGCACGCTGATTGTGATAATGCTCTGAAGGGCGAGTGATTGAGCACAGAGAGCAAAGAGCGTAAAAAAATTGAATTAATTAAGCATTTCAACATGTTTTCGATTCATTTTCAAAACAATAAAAGGTAGCATGGTGATCTAAATATGTTATGTGTGTGTTAATACCTCATACAAGTGTAATACTTTGTTTTTAATGCCATCCTATGTAACATTCCAGGCAAAGCAATAACACTGTGCGCAGATTGTCAGTGACTAAAGCAGCATGACGCAGCATAGTTTTCAGTAAGTCCAACACAGCATTGCAATTATTCACACATTCGCAACATATGTTTCCCCAACAGAACACTAATGCCTCCCTAGCGTTTGTATCTAAACCGTTAGTTACCACTCCGCGCTTGCATAGTCCTCTGATTCCCGTGTACATATGCTTTTATTGAGCTGTGCGTTAAATGGTCCTTGCAAACAGCTTGTACCAGTCCGAATCTGTAGCGTCGAGATGTCCCGTGGAGATCCAAGTATTTATTTCGCTCTGAACTAACTCCCAGACTAGCAGGATTATTCTAGCTGCAGGTTTTCTTGCATATTAATGTGCTGCCTTCTGTGAACCAGTGCGTAGGGCTCCAGGAGGTTTCGGGGGCAGAGAGATGGGTCCCGTGCAGGCGAATGTGAGCGCACGGGGGAGAGTTTATTGCTCAGTTTGCGGGTGCTCAGAGCTGTGGGTGAAACGTTGCATATTAAATAAAACGCCAGGTTTGGTAAGGGAGAAGGAGGCGCTGCCGGGAAGCTAAATAACTAGTGGGGGGCTAACATGCAATTTTTCAAATAAAAATCTGGAGTTGTGTTTGTTTCATGAATTTGAGTAAATCAGAGTATGTAGATGAACCTTTGGACAAAAGGGGGTAACATGCCAAAAAAGATGTACTTGCATTGATCTAGACTGTCTAGATGTCATTAAAGGTCCTATATTATATATGCGTAATATATACATGTTAGAATGTTGTTACCTCATCAAAAACATGCCTGGAGCTGTGTTTTGTTTCATTCACACATGTTTGGGTAATCTGCATTATTAATCTGTCTGCATCTCCAAAGCTCAAAATGCATTGTTCCATCGTGATGTCATGAAGTGGTAGTTTTCATGCTGATAGCTACCTTTTACCTTTAGTTCAGTAGAGGTTGGCAACTCCAGGGCTGAAATTTTCCAAATGATTGTAGTGACAGTGTATACACTTTTAAAACAGAGTGGATCACTTGTTGTATTACCACATGACGTCACACGATGGAATTGCGTGTTTTCTGTTTGAGAGAAGAACTCAGCCTAAATATGTTTGAGTGTTAAACATGTGTGTGAGGAAACATCATAACAGATCAGAAAATATGGGCGCTTCAAATAAAGCATTACAGGAGAAAGAGGGATGTCAGGGAAGCTAAATAACAATTGCATAGCCAACATGGTGTTTTTCAAATGGAATGGCGTTTTTGTGTTTTCCTAATAAAAATCTGGAGTTGTGTTTGTTTCATTCATTTAAGTAAGTCTGAATATGTGGAAATATGGGGTATAGAATGCCAGGAACGGTGTACTTACATTGTAATTTTGGGTGAGAGTTTTTTAGTAAAGATCATATACACATTTTTTTGTCCAGTCAGGAAATCTAAAAAAATGTGGGCTTTGGTTGACGTATTGTGGGCTATAATTTTAATCTCTATAGTCTTTTATTAGAAACAGAATATATTTTGTCTGTTTACAACATTTACTCCACACTCAGTGGTGGTAAGCTACTATTGTAGCCACACCTGCCCTGAGGCAGACTGATGGAGGTGAGGCTGTTGGTCTCCACCAACACTCATACACCACATTCATACTAGGCAATGTGGGCAAGTGCCTTGCCTAAGGACACAACAACAGCTTTTGCCCTGGCACCCCACTGTGGCACCCGGTATTACCAGCGACCTCCCATCCAAGTACTAACCAGGCCATCCCTTCTTATCTTCTGTGATCTGATGAGATTAGACTTTGACAAGCCTGTGTGGCTTATATAGATATACTTAACAAAAGAAGGGGCTAAGGGGGTGGGTAAGAGTGCATGTGCTTATGTGTTTGGCTGCATGCTGTTTTTAGAATAGTCTTTGAACAATGTGAGCCTAGGTAATATCTGTTTAATTAATTTGTGGTCAGTTTATCTATATACATTGAATCTGTATTTTCAGTATTTCCACCAACCTGCTCCCAGACTACAGGTGTAAATTAGCATTCATGCTATAACCTGGCACCAGCATCTCTCCTATGACTTGCCTTGGTTAATGTATTGGTGTGCACTGTCCCTGTACAAATAAAAACCATAACATACCATAACATACCAAGAAACAAGTTGGGGTTGGTTTATTGGTATCCCATTATCAGTAGCACTAATGATGATAACTAATAGTACTTTATTTACCATCATTTCTTTTTAGCACCAGGAAGCCGCCTACATTGTTAACACATACATCCTGCACCTGCCACTTTGCACCTGTCATGTGCAGGTACTGGCGTTGCAATCAATATTCCGAGGCCAAATGTATGCAGATGAAAGCCACTAATTACACTGCCGCCACGTCTGGAAGAACTACTGCTCCGCTAATGGGAAAATCAAAACACATTAAGGGACTGCCAAAGGATTGGATTTTTCTTCAGTGACTGGGGCCTCTCAAAAACAGATGGAACGGTAATGCGCCCCCAGATCTGCTGCACTCTCTCAGCACAATGCAACATGGTGAAGAAATATGTGGGGTGATGCAAACCAAATGTAATTGTGATTAATGTGTGGTGAAAATTGTCTCTTGCTGTTAGCTTGGGTGTTAATGTGTTGTTGGAATAGCTTCTGGCATTGCAATAGGATGAAGACTGTAGATATTTGATGTCATGTCATCTTTTGTCATCCAAATCTATAATGTTGATTTTCAGTTTTACTTCTATGGAGTATTAACTGCTAACACATAACATATTTAGATCACTATTGTATTGAAAAGGCTATATTTGCCGACAACAACATATTAACAAGTTTCCCCTGAGTCTCTCCTGCCTTTGCTCCTTGCTCAAAGTTACACTACAACTTCACAAATCTGATGAGATGTGCAGTAGTTACATTAGCTGGATGCATGCTGATTGTGTTGTGATAACACTCTGAAGGGGGAGTGATTTAGCATGGGGAGAAAAGGGAGGGGGGACTCAAAGCCTCAAAAACGAAAGTGAAACTTATAAAACATGTTAGTTGTTTTCAGCGAATATAGCATTTTCAAAACAATAAAAGGTAACATGCTGATCTAAATATGTTATGTGCAATTAATACCTCATAGAAGTAGTGCACCTCAAGCACCTGCAAGCTCAAACTGTATAAAATGATTATTCTTTTGGACATTCTCATACACACATAAGACTTACAGTAGAATTAGTACAGGTCTGTTGATACACGACATCAGGGGACTGTGTGGACTCATTACTGCTTTAAACATTTGTGTGCACCTCCACTTTAATCCCACCTGAACGCATTAACCCTGTGCATTCCACTAATGGATGTGACGAAAAATTAGTGCCACATTACCTGATAACCTAAAAGCTCGTCAATCCAGCTCTCTGGCAATGACTAACGACTTTATAAATATCCAATAGTTATCAGCTTAGAGTCACTGACGGAGAAGTCCCTCATCCACAAATGTCTCTGTCAGTGAATATGAATATTTTATCACCTGCTGTAATTAAAGCGTGCATTTGTGTTAAAGATATAATTATCAGATCTGATCTACAGAGGTTTCGACTGTGCCTCGTGAATTTTCAATGGGCCAAATGTGCAGTGGTTTAAAATGGAGCAAGAGTAGTTATTTAGGTCATTGTTTCTCAAACTGTGGTATGTGGGTGGAACAATGGGCTTGTCATTGCTGGATCTGGAACCTTGCCCATTTTGGCACATCTTGACACAGAAACAGAAAAAAATTCCAGTATTTTATATACTGTAAACAAACACGACTGATACTAATGATCAGGCTCATTCCATAATTGGATAATAGACACCCCTAAAAGACCATGTGGCCTATTGGATAAGGCGTCTGACTTTGGAACAGAATTTGTCAGAAGGTTCAAATCATTTGTGTTATCAGAGGATGCTTGTTTTTTTTTTAATGTTTCCACCAGAGAAAAAAAATTGAAAAAGGCACTGCTGGGATTTGAAGCCAGGATCTCCTGTTGAACAGAACACACTTTGACCAGCTAAGGCACAGCACCTTCAACTGCTCAACAATTTAAAAAAAAAAAACAAAAACAGTGTTGACTGACTTTGGATCAGAACATTGAGGGTTCGAATCCCTTGATGGTTAACTGCGCATGCTTGATTTTTGAAAATTTCCACCAGAGGACAGAATGGGAAGGAAAAAAAAAAACAAAACAAAGACACTGCTGTGATTTGAATCCAGGATCTCCTGTTTACTAAACAGGCACGTTAACCAGCTAAGCCAGAGCACCTTCACCTCCTATTCAGAACACACAAACAACAAAAAAAAATCATAAAAGAACTTGGGGATTTTATATACTGTAAACAAACACAACTCATTCAAATGATCAGGCTCATTCCATAATTAGACAACCGCTTTTCCTAAAAGACCAAGTGGCCTATTGCCTAATGCGTCTGACTTCAGATCAGAATCTGCCAGAAGGTTTGAATCACTTCGTGGTTATCAGAGCATGCTTGTTTTTTGAATATTTCCACCAGAGAAAAGAACTGGAAAAGTCACTGCTGGGATTTGAACACAGGATGTCGTGTTGACAAGACATGCACTTTGACCAGCTAAGCCACAGCACTTTCAACTGCAGTGTTCATCCTGCTGATCCTGCACATTCCAAAACTTGACAACAGAGGCCCTTGCAGACCAGGTGGCCTAAAGAATAAGGCGTCAGACTTCGGATCAGAAGGTTTGAGGGTTCAAATCCCTTTGTGGTTAACTGAGCATGCTTGTTTTTTTTTAATATTTCCACCAGACAACAGAATGGAAAAAAAAAGGCACTGCTGGGACTTGAACCCAGGATCTCCTGTTTACTAGACAGGCACTTTAATCAGCTAAGCCACAGCGCCTTCGGTTCCTGTTCCGTACACACAAAAAACAAAACAAAAAAAATACATAAAAGAACTTGGGGATTTTATATACTGTAAACAAACACTACTCATTCAAATGATCACGCTGCTGGGATTTGAACACAGGATGGACTCGTCCATCACCCTGGCTGA
>KN483197.1:40555-58004 GCA_000787095.1 Periophthalmodon schlosseri | reverse complement strand
CACGTCCCACCGGGAGGAGGTCCCGGGGAAGACCCAGGACACGCTGGAGGGACTATGTCTCTCGGCTGGCCTGGGAACGCCTTGGGGTCCAACCGGAGGAGCTGGAGGACGTGTCTGGGGTGAGGGAAATCTGGGAGTCCCTGCTTAGACTCCTGCCCCCGCGACCCGGCCCCGGATAAGCAGAAGAAAATGGATGGATGGATGTTTCTTGTAATGTACATAGACATATATGATTTTTTTTTTTTGCCTATCCTTTGTCCTTTATTTTTTCATGTTTTGTCTGTGAGTGCCATTCCAAAGTCATTTTCAGTGTGAAGGTACTGGACTGAGAAGCAAGAATTAAACTAAATCATAAAACAGAAGTTACTCAGGACTTATGATAACACCTGAAAACTTTGTTCAGTTGAGTATTTCCAACAGCAAATCCGAGGCAACATTGTCAAAGAAGCATTTAGTCCTTGTGTTTCTATTTGTGTTCTTTTGTACTTTTTGGAATATTTTTTGGTAGAATAGTTATCAGGAGTCCCCAGCCTTGACACAGCTCTCACACTATTGTAGAGTGTCTCATTTCTGTACTGTATTTTTCTTGTGCCAGAATATGTTTATGCCCCCAGGCCCTCTCAGCAGCACGCCCTATGGCCTCTTAGTCTTTGAAGCAGCTCACAAACTCTGCTTTAACTTAGCTGCTTGTTATATTCTTCTTAAACTTGTGGTGTTATAGATTCTGGTAAGTGTACAAGAAAATATCTCAACAGAACAGTGCTACTTTTGAAAGTCCCTTTAAGAAAAATAGCATAGCAGTGTGAATGAGAAAGGAGCATAAAGGTAACCTAAGCACATAGTTAATTCAGGGGCAGATTCAGATTACTGTCATAATATTTAAAGGGCCTATTACGCTATTTTTTAAAAATATGTCATATAATGTTGATTCCTCATCAAAAACATACCTGGAGTTTTGTTTTGTTTCATTCACACATGTTCAACACACAAGCCGTGCATATTTAGGCTGAAACTGAACAAAACACTGGAAACACTCTGTTCCACCTTGTGATGTCATGTTGTAATACAGGAAGTGCTCCACTTTGTTTTTAAACTCCATACATCTTAATTAGAATCATTGGGGGATTTCAGTCCTGGAAAGGTAACTGTTAACTTCAAAACAAGTGTAGAGTAAGCACATAATAAGACTAACAATGACCTTATGAAATAGCACCTCACTGGACCAAACCAGTTACAGATTCCCAAGACTAACTTTCTCTTTAGTTTGTTTATTTCTTCAAATCCCCCTTCCCTTCTCGACATGCATTCATGCTAATGGTTTTGTTCTTTTATGCACATTTTTGCTCCCTCGGCTGTAGACGGCACGCACATCATCCCATCAGACAGTGACAATAGAGACTCACCTGAACAGGGGAACAATCTGCAGCCAGAGATAGCAGGCCCACAGCTGCTCTCATTACTGCTTAACAAAGAACACTAAACACCGACTTAATGCTGAGGGGAGTTTATGTTTGGTGAATTTGTGAGCGAGACCGATAAACATGGACATGGATAGAAAAAAAACATGTTAACGTCCATCCTTATATGGAATAAATGCAGTTAACAGGTGCAGATTTTGCTCCTGTTATAGATATGCAATTCAAGCAACATGATTCACAGTGTCCACTCATTTAACAATTCAAAACTAATTCAAGCCGCAAGAAGCTCTCACCCTGGCACCCTCCCTTGCAGCTGCCATTGAAAAAGTCGAGATAATTGTTAATCTTCCATGTCTCAAGATGGTGTGGACTAAGTTTGAACTTATTTGGGTAAAAAACCTGCGACTAATATTTGTTTTGAAATTTCACTCCAATATGGCAGAACTTCTTGGTGGTCAGAGGGCCGGAGCTATAATTATTTATTATTTCATGGGTCTACTCAAAAAAACAAAAAAACAAAAAAAACCCAGAAAAAAAGCCAAACACATAACACAAAAATTTCTGTCAACTTCTGGTCAACTTCTGGGGAGCACTGTCAAACCAGTCCTCAAATTGGCACCATACAACAAGAAGCTAAAACCCATGAATAAGATTATTCATTTTGTCAAGCACAAATTTGGACCTTGGTTTTGGTTGAAGATGTTTTACTTTTGACCCAAGACTTTGTCAATCCTAAAGTTTAAAGTTGAACTGAATTCAGCTGTAAATAGTGTAAGACAGCTCTCAACTGTTGTGTATTGCATTCAGCATTGATCCAATGTAAATGTTAACAGGTAAACAAGAAAAATGTAACTTGGATAGAAATATACAGTATGTTTATTTGAATCTGGGTGGTCTCCTACCATTGGTCTAAAGTTGTACCTGTCACTTGGCTTAAACAAGACTATATATGTATAGTTTTATAGCTCTTTTGCATAGGCGTTTTATATCAAAAGTGACTTCAAAATTAACATTAAATGTAAATCAGTTACTTTTTCTCACCATACATTTTAGTTTCTTGTAATTCATTTTCACTTTGTTGACAGTATTGTGACAGACTCTGGAGGTCTAACATCAATTAAAGGTGCCACATGCCTTTGCCTTGTTCTATTCTGTGAACTGTGAACACATTTGAAAGCTCCCTGACACCAGCCCTCCCCTCTCTCCCTCTCTCTTCCTCTCTCTCCCTCACTCTTCCTCTCTCCTTCTCTTTCTTCCTCTCTAAAACCACTGATGAAGGCCCACGTCGAGCCTTAGAAGTGTCAGCTCTCTCTGTTTTTCAGTTTGCTGTAATACACTCAGGCAAATCAACATATGGCGCCTTCACCATCAAACCAAATGGGATTCAGGTGATTTAGCAGCTAGATCTAAAAATATATTCAAAAACCAAAATGTGTCTATATACTGATTATATTTGGGCTGGCTTCCAAATTGTGGTCTAAGCATTGATTTATTTGTTTGTGGTAAAAACACAGCATAAGAACTACGACTCCTACTAACACTACTTCAGTGCCATACCCTCTGGTCTCAGGACCAACACTAACGTGACATTGTTAGAAGGTTGGCAGTTCGAATCCCACTCTCGACATAAACATCATTGGTTGAGCGGTCAGATCCACTGACCGACAGGTTGGCAGTGCGTTTCAAGCCCCCACAGATGAATGCTGTTGTTGGCCCTTGAGGCAACATGCTTAACCCACCTTGCCCCCAGTGTCTGCATACACTGGTGTATGAGTGTGTGTGTGTGTGTGTGTGTGTGTGTGTGAATGGGTGAGTGGTTCCTTGATGTGTGTTCCATTTGCTTTTGTGAGATTGTTGCTGTTTTTTTCCCTGTCCTATAGACTGTTTGGCATCAACCTGAAGATGGACATTAGCCACGTTGGATATAATCTTTACATATTTACATTTTCAAATGTTCATTAATATGTGCTGTCTCTTTGCAAACACATAAAAATAGAGAATAAATAGAAATGTAAAGCGCTTTGAGTGCCTTGAAGGTGGAAAAGCACTATACATAAGTGTGGCCATTTCCCATTTTTTCCCATGACATCATACCATTCCATAGGCTTGCACTGTTTATTTTAGATGGGACATGTACTAAATAATATGCTACTAATAGACTGTAATAATAGAGAACATGGAATGTATGTGTATATTTTGGATATATCTAAGGAAAATACCACATGTGGTGTAATTACAAGTGTCATTCAAAAATGACTGGACCATACATAAGCAAAAGAGAAGAAATATCGCCATCCTCGTTTCTACTTGATATTCAATTTCAATCAATGTTCAAATTCAGTTTAAGCTTTTTTATCTATCCTCCAGCTTTTGTCAGGCTAATGACATTTTAACTCTCATGATCCTACCTGAACCTTTCACCACAGTCATTATTAGAAGTTATATCGCTGGCCCTTTATGGTACATGTACACACACATATGTTCTGCTCTGTGGCCTGACAACCCAGTGGAGACTCGCTGTGAAAACTGGGGGCCCAAAGAGTTAAATAACTAATTTCTCCTAACGTCAGTCTGAAATTCCCATTGGTCAGCAAAACCTGCTCGTATGTGTCAACCTGTCTAGTTAGCCAGCCTCTGCTCGGGTGCACACTTAGTGACTGCTTATGTAGTCTGCAGACAGGTGTGTGTGTGCAGGGCTGTGGAGAGCAGGGATGATTTGTGCTAAAGGCAAAAAGAGGCCATTCACCACGCTATGGGAGATTTACTGTCAAACATAACTCACAGTACAGGTATGCCAAAATATACCAAGCACTAAATACTGTACAGGTGTTATTCTATAGTAGTGCATTCTGCATTTTGATCAGAACTGTGTGTTTAATGACAGACTTCAGTACTGTATGGCAAACATCTAGTCCAAGTTCACGATATTTCTGAAACGGATTTATCTGGATTTAACAAAAGTTTGAAAAGTTTTCCTGCTTTCTCCGCTGTTTTGCCACTTCCCCCATCAGTATTCATAGGAATGTCCCACCTTTTCCGATTGCTTTCAGCGACAGCCGTTCCAAATTGATAATGTGTACGACACGAATCAAGAGTGCCACATTTCAATATGGCTTCTGCTAGGTTAGAATTAGGCCATCATGCATAAATAATATGTACTCATTTTAAATTATAATGAGCAAAAGTAAAAATTAGCTTTTCTGTTCTTGTTTGGATAAGTCAATTACTGTTAATTATCTTCTTAACTGAATCAGTAAGAAGAGATCTTGAGCCGCAAATCCTTTCTGATCAACTGCAAAAATACTTTGAGATTTAAGGTACATCACAAATGGGAGTAAAAGAAAAATATAAAACCTGTCAACTCGACAAACAGTTGTAGGAGTGAGGACGTTTTGCTGCTCACCCAAGCAGCTTCTTCAGTTCTGGTCAGATCACTGGTGGACACTTCCTTATATCTATCTGAAGGGAGGAACTAACTACACTGAAACTAAAAACACCTATTGTTTACAGTTTCTGTTTGTAGGCTGGGTCTATTGAGCTACACAAGTGTGCACTGTACCTGAGTCATACTTAACATAATCATTTCACACCTATTAGCATCCTGGCTAGCCCTATTGTTTTTTATTGTTGAGTTATAGATGGGAGACAGATGATGTCTAAGGCCCTCATTCCTGTTCAAGGAAGGATCGTCTTTAACAAAAATTGCTTCAGACATCACAATTGGGACTAAACTTGGAACTAAACCGGGACTAGACCAGAACCCAACCAAGTCTACATCAGGACTAAACTGGGCACTACCCTTCATATTCATGCCTAAAATTCTAGCCAAGGCATATTACAAAATCAAAACAATATCAATGTAAACCTTTTCCACAAGTGAACAGAGCATTGTAGCTTTACATTAGCCGTAATATACAGACAGAGGCAGTGTACAATCAGGGAATATCCTTCCACTGCAGCCTATAAATAATAAATGTGTGCTGGGTGGTCTATAGCAGAGTCTAATGAAAGAATCCATACCAAGGGACGAGGGGAGTTTCTGTCTGCGAAACAACTAATTCTACAGGAGATATGTTGCGTATATTTGAATTTACATATGTATGAATGCTAGATGTCTGTATATTTCACCTTTAGTGCAAAGCAGGGGCGGGTTTAAAGCTTTGGGAGACGGTTAATTTGAAGGAAGAACTCATATCCATCACTTGGGCAGATGGCGTCAGATTGTGTATTGCCTCAGCCTCTTAAATAGCACTTAGATACGGACAAGCCATCTGGATCTGTGGAGTCTACCAGCATGAGCGGACTGTACATGTAACTATCTTTACAATTCCACATTTGACATTTAAATTTTTATTTTAATTTGATCGTGACTAAGAAAGTTGAATACTATAAAAAGTTAATTTGTCGCTTTGGACATAGGCAGTTTGAATATGAAGTGTAAGATATAGGTGATTAGGCAGCTTGTGAATGAGCTGAACACACAGTTTGGCTGCAGAAAGCGGTTTGACGAGGCCAGAACTGCATTCAAACTAAGTGTCCCTCACACTTTTTTAATGTTATTAGTGTAAAATGGTTATTCGACTAGCCATTGACATACACTGTACAAGTCTACTTATAGAGTTACCATAGTGATAGCGTATGCAGAAATTTGCACATGAAGATGGGATGGCTTTTTACAGCAGATGTCCTTCCAGATGTGGTACTTAACCTTTTCACAGTGGACACTTTCGCAGTTCCTGTAATTTGACTTATGTATGTATTTGTATCACGTATCATTGGAGTAGGAATGCAGTTCATCCCCACCCTTTCTTCTTTTCCAAGAAACACAGGAACCTTTCAGTGGGGGGTTCCTCAGAATTGACTCAAAGAGAACAATAGGACTCCAGAAGTAGATGAAGCGCCGTTTCCCGTGGCTGTGATACTGGTACACAGGCCTAGAGTGCCCTCGCGCAGTTGTCAGTGTGACAATAACGAAGATGTCAAATTATGTATTTTAATAATTTCACATATACAGTAAGTCGCATCTGAGTATAAGTCACACCCCCGGCCAAACTATGAAGAAAAGTGCGACTTATAGTCCGGAAAATATGGTAGCTTATTTTTAGTTTTGTTTACATAGAGAACAGCAACTAAAAACTCATGAGGCACTTATGGATAGGTCACAACCAGTACATATGCTGTCATTTGATGAAGCTGATTAAAAGTAAATTCAGGCATTTACCATATGTTTGCAAAGTTTCACTCTTTCACCAGATAACATAATCATATCCAGGGACTGTGTCTGACTATATTTGAATTGGAAATAGCAGTTTATGCTCACCTGCTTTGTTTTGGTCAGCTGCATATTTGCATATGGAAGATTAAGCCAACCCAAGCTCTCTTTGATGTGTGCCCAGAAAGGGACGCACACTGATGGACTATAGTGACGCATGATGGAAGCATTCGACCAATCACAAAAGGCGAGTAGGGGAGAGAGAGCGCCGCAGCATCAGGTCAGGCATATGGTGCTCAGACGGGACTAGACTGCTGAGTGAGAGAGGGAGAAGACGTGATAAGGAATTTCACAACTGGTTCTGTTTGCTATATAGTTTAAGAGCCTTTTTGTACTATTTTTGATCTATGTTATAAGGTTGTATCCTAATCACAAACATACCAGGAGTTGTGTTTTGTTTCATTCACACATGTTTAACACATAAATCCTGCATATTTTTCTCAAACTGAACACATTCTGTTCCACCTTGATATGTCATTAATTAAAATTCATTCACTTTCACTAGAATAATTTTGATCATTTCAGCCCTGGACCTGCCTATCATTGAAGTTACAGCTATTGTTTTAGCCTCATTAAACTCCTTGGTGCACCAGAAGATATTAGAAACTTTCTGTGACGATCTCAACTGGACAAAAGGTAAAACTAAAAAAAAATACAAAATAAAAGCAACAATTTAAGGTTATTCTAGAATACTGGAAGAGGAAATCAGTTTAATTGAGGCAAACCTTAAAACTACCACAAAATGACATCACAAGGTGGAACAGAGCATTTTGATCTTTGGGAATGCAGACAGTCTAATAATCCAGGATTATACAAACATATGTGAATGAAATAACAGGTGTGTTTTTGAGGAGGCAACAGTATTATACCATGGCTACAACTCACATGACTCAGTTCTGTGTAATATAGGTCCTTTAAATTAGGCTTCATAAGTCTTTACATCACTTTATACAGGAACATAAATCCAATTATAACAACATATTTTAATTAAATGGTTACATCTAACAAGGGTTTTTGTTTTTTTTTCTGTTAAGTGTAATTTTGTTTCTCTCCCATATCAGTAAAGCGGCACTTTGTAACAAAATCAGCCCACTGTTTGCTCTTTCTGTGTTATGTCTTCTCCCTGCATGTCTTGGTTCTACAGTGTATGCTATAGTTTGGATGGCCAAAACCAGAGCATCAAACTACAGAGCCTGCCTGATGACCTGTGCGAAAAAAAAAGATACTAAATCGTGACCTCGGCTTCATTCCGACAACATGTAATTCATACCCATACTTTAATTTGTTCCCACGTTTTAGCCAATGTGTACAAATGTAAGGATAGTACATTGTAATATCTACACAGCCTGTATTGTTAAATGATACATTTATAGAAACAAATCTTAAAGCCACATGACTCGTTTGCATGAACTCAGGGCAGGATTTGATGGAATATTTGTTGGGACAGAGGACAGAGCAGAGGCTGTGTAGCTGTTGGTGAGTCTGGAGAATATTTATTCTGTTCTGTGCATGGGCATATCGACATGTTGGAGGTGGTTCAGGTTTAAGCTTTTCAGAGTCACAGATGTACAGTCTGTGAGGCTTATTGCAGAGCGTTTTTTTCTTTTTTTTTTTTTTTCTTTCAGCAGCAGCATCTCTCATGTTCAAACACTAGGGTCATGTAAGTACACTGTCATGTTGAAATTTCCATTAAAATCAGCACAGTAGAGGAGAATGTGGCGGCTTATTGTAGTGCTTGCTGTAGTGTCATGTGACTGCTCCATTGTTCTCCCTGGTGGTTAGGATGGTCAGATTCTCCAAGTGCAGTCCTTTCTGCCTAGGACTCTTCAGGTTGACCCCATGACATAGCTCCAGGGGTAAAGGAGTTAGGGGCTAGGAGCTAGGAGCTATGATCTGAACAATTCAGAAGAACCACATTTTATCACTAAGCGCTACACGATGAGGTGGTACTTCCGGTGATACTTCGGGCAGCTCACGTAAATGGACAGAAACGGTTTGTTTTATTTTAACCTATTTTTATTTTAACCTAGGAATAAAATACTAGGACATTGTGAAAGCCCTTGATTTGCACAGGGTTTCAGTAATTCTAAGTTTAAGAATTAAGTTCTTACTTTGTTGGAATGAATTAGCTAAAGCATGGGTATGAATTACATGTTGTGGAAATGAAATCATAATTTGAGGCCACAATTTTCCATCTTTTTTGTGCAAGGCATCAGGCAGGCTCCGTATCAAGACATGTGCACTATGCATGTTTTTATACTGAAGAATTAATTCTTTCTATTGACAATTTTGTTGTAACCTGAAAATCATAATAATAAGAAATGATTAAAACATTTTATGTTGTTAGCTTGATTTTATTTAAAAACAGCAATTTCAGACATTTCCTTGTTGGGATCTTTTGTCTTTCAACACTCTGACTCCAGGTGTGTCTGTGTCCCATCGTCTGAAAATGTCTAATTGAATTTTTACCACAAATGGTCCCCAGTCAGCAATGGTCGTAAAGTGGCCAGATGTTCATTACCGACAACACAAACATCGCTAACCTGTTTGAGACTAAAGGAGAAACCAATGGCCTTATTGGGATTTGAGAAGTGTTCTGTCATGGTTTTCATTTACTTGGAGCTCTCGAGTCCTGCATTCTTCTGCCATTATTGGATCAGATTGGATAAAAAGGAAGGCAATATGCGGATGAGAATCAGGGTGCAAATGGGACAACAGGGCAGTGATGTGCCACAGAATTCACATGGGAGTGTGTCAGTAATCACAAACCAATACAAAAAGGGTCATTATCTGAGATGGGGTCTTCTCCTGACAAAGCGCTTTGCATCAAAATTGTTTTATTAAAGTTGAATTGCATTGTCCTACCCATGTGAAAGAGGTTAACTTGAGTATTTTATGTCATAACACTTAATGACAACGTCTTAATAGTATTAGTATTAGTATTAATAAGAAATCCTACAGAAATTAGCAGAAATTTGTCATTAATCTGTTTCTTCTTAGATTAGAGAGTGATTAAATTTAGCTTTATTTCTCCAATATATTTCACAAATTGCTGATACACTATTTTTCTTGTTATTTTGCTCACTTTTGCTTCTGACTGCTACAAATCTGCTATTCCATTGTGGTTGGAACTTCTGGTTAAGTGGGAATCCCATTAATTTAAATGGAGAAGTAGATAGAAGTATTGCAGCTAAATTATATAGAAACACATTTAATACAAAAAAACAAAACATTAAAAAGTAGGTTTGTGTAAAATGCTCAATGTTTACGTGCATCAACAAGTCAACAATGCACTGTTTCTCTGGGTGACTTGAAAACAGCATTGTAGTCTGTATATTTACCTTATTTGCTGTGAAGATCTACAGCTCTATGCAAAATTATACAGCTGGAATGACATTGCCCATGGTAACTTCCAGAATAAGGTCAGAAGCAAGACCCATGAATTGTACTTAAAGCTGAGCTTATGCTGTGCGATTTTGAATGATTTTAAGAGATTCCAAATTATGATACATGGGCTCTACATATCGCAGAACAGACCAATACAATATAAAAAAAAAAAGCATATTAGCATCAATATGTTGACCATCCACAATTATAATATAGGATAATTACACAGGTCTAGTCCACTGATTACAGTTAGCAAACCATTGGCACTATGAACTTTAGCCCTGCTTTGTTTAAAGTCCGAGGCTTTTGTCACCAAACTTTTCTGGTTCTCGTGTGTGTGGTGATTTGTTCAGAATGTGTGTAAGAGGTGCATTATTCCATTAATCTTCTCTGAGCACTCAAAAATGCGCCATTCGCATTTTGCCTGTTAGTTGCATCACAGATAAAACTCCGGACTTCTCCTGCACAGGAGAAGACACTCATCGGATTTATTCTACGGTCAAATTGTTCACGTGGGATAAGGACTTAATGTGTTTACCTTGCCATTGTTAATTCTCATTGCTCACACTTAGAAAATGAAAATATATTTCACCAAAATGTGAAGCAGGAAACTAGTAATTGCAAATACTTAGCAAAAATAAATGATGGTTTTATACTTCAATGGACATTAGGCACCTAAAGCACTTTACCTTAAGGAATCACTCAACCATTTACTCTGTCATGCACACACAAACACATTTATACACCAGTGAACACAACTCAGACCGTGTATTTCTGATCAGCTATGGAGGATTAGTAGGCAGACTTGTCTAAAGCCGGGCCTGTGAGATCAAATGAAGCAGAGACGCACTTCTTTACAGCCACTCACACGGAGCAAAGGCTTTTCAATCATGTTATATACTAAATGCAAGAAGTTCTTTTAATGAGATGTTGTGATGAAGCAATTATATAGGTTCCTCCAGACTGCATTTTAAACACTAGGCTGGCTGCTGTGAATGCACTAAATGTCCACATTTGGGTTTTGTTGGAATGCAGTTGTCCAAATAACGCTGATTATGAAATATTTAGGAGACGCAGATGTTTTGGTGAGTTCAAACTAATTTATAAAACATTTTGAATGTTTGTTTTAATTTCATGTCTGTTAACTGCGTGAGGTATGTGTATATTACATGAGTGGAACACAAGGCATTTACAGACACATGTTGAAGAATGAAAATAGATCATTAAAATCACATGGTTGTACATCACGAGGCTGAAATACAGTTTATCTGCCCATCTGTTGCAACAATAGTGGTCATGTAACACTTTATAATAACTACACCTTAATTAGCTTTAATAAAATATGAACAAAGTTTTCATTTATAATGAAATTCATTCATTTAGTAGTATTAAGCCTGAATCATTCAATCATCATTGTTTATGAGGAATTAAGTCTCTTCTCTTGCTCTTTTTGAAGCTAATGAAGGTTATGTAGTTATGTAGTTATGTTATCACGTTTATGCATATTAGGTTAGATAATAGTTGATGGTTTGGACCTTGTCTGAGTCCATATTGCCATTATGCCCCTTGGCAAGACATTCAGAGCACTACAGATCTGATTATAAAGCACAACTTTACACTGAATCTTTGGAAACCACCGGCTCTAGACCACAGCTGTTACTCCAGTCCACCAGAACAAGACAAGAACACCTTTGATATTTACATACATGTGAATATGGATAAGAATCTTTGCATTGTGTTGGGAGCAGTTGTGTTGAAAATTTGTTTTTAATGTGCTTTAATATGGTTCTATCTGTGTGTACTAAAGAAAATGAGAGATGCATTCGAATTAAGTCTGAATCCATTTTCTACTGCTATGGGTTTTAATAGTTATATGAATTAAATGCTAGACGCTCCTCTTAGTTGTAATTTGTTGTTTCAAAAGAGGAAATTGAACAACAAACATCAACATGATCCCAAAGCAAAGTGAAAATTATCTTGGCAGCATTTTGGTTTTGCATATTATCTGCTCTTATATGCAATCAAAATTAATCTTTTAGTAACCATAGAGGCACCGCTCCTCTACAGCTTCTATCCTCCACCACTTTCTGAAGTTCATATGAGTGCATAGAAGCTAGACTTCTCATTTCACCAATATGTATTCAACATTATCAAGATCCCACTAAAAATCTTACCTAGTTTTCTTTGGTTTGACAATTTTGATGAAGTTTATAATTTTACTGTTTTGTTTATTTATTTATGTATTTTTTATACAGGGAGACCCCAAGACTCTCCTGGTTGTGGACACCCTTTTTAAAATACAGAAAAATACAAACACAAACACCAACAAACAAATACTACATGGGCCCATTTAAAACAGGTGTGAGTATAAATGTTTATCACAAGATTATTAAAGTGCATTTGTGGCACCAGTGTATCCAGTTTTGCATGTTCTCAAAATATATTCAATGGGAAGCAAAATAACCAAAAGAGATTTTAGACTTAGATAGAGACTTTTGTATTAAAAGTTCCCGCATCAAAGTTCAGCGAGCAAGTGAGATATTGGTCATTTTACAGATTCTAGAATGTGAAAATGTCATACTCCCGGATGGGGGTAAGAGCCAGTTTTCCCTATTGATTACACTGTACTTTGCTATGAAATATCCAAAAGGTAACCTGATCATTTCTATTATTGACTAGACCCAAGAACTCACTATATTACAACACAAATCTGCATTTGAACAATATTAATGTTAGCTGCCCCCCCATCAGTATTAACTATCACTGAACTATAGAATGTTATGGTGTCATCCGAAACCCGGCAATGCAGACAGTCTATCAGGTAGTTCCTTATAAGTACATTTTTTACAGTGTTGTTCTCTTCTAACATACACCATTCTATAACTGTTTCCATGCAACCAGCTCAAATGAACATTGAAACCTTCAAATAAATAGTTTTGGATGTGTACTGATGATGACAGAGGTATTCCACTTAACTCAGCACCACTTTCCACTTTGTATTTTCAACTTGTTCAGCGCTTCATCACCCATATGCCATTTTAACTGATTAAAACAGCAAAGTAATAATTACAAAAACCTGAAAACCTATCAGATACACTTAAAAATCTTTCGTCTTCTTGCCTTCAGTCTAGCACAGTGATTGCATGGGCCATTATGTGCATAGGCAAGTGGATCTGACAGACTAAATACATCATGTTTAACCAGGCATGAGGGGATAAAAGGCCCATACCTCGATCCACCTGCCTGTGTATGGAGAGGGCCACAATGTTTATGTGACGCACCTGCTAGCTCTGTAATTACATTTAGAGCAGTCTATGCAGTATTTCAGCAGCACAGAGGAAGAGGGTGGGTGACACAGCAGCTCCAAACATACGCCAGCACTTGTTTTTATATTTGGGGGTATAGGCATAGACATAAATATTAGCATGGAGTTAAGTGCATATGGATTGGACAAAGGTTTACAATCTATTCTTGTTTTTTATTCATTAATACTGTACTTTCTATCTCGCTCCAAACTAGAATTACAACTTGAGAGTTCAACAAAGGTGTTTTTAACTTTTTTGGTTGTGTGTCCTCCACCTGCTTGTCTCCATGGAGATGTGATTACTATTCATTATTCTACAATATGGCACAGCACTTAGCTCTGTCCTTGGAGACGAGCAGGTGATGCCACTAGGCCTGTGTTTTGGCAATATAAAATGCATTAAATCCACGTTTGAACGTTCAATGCAAAGCCAGAACATCTCCATGGAGACGTGTGGGTGGCGCAAAAGATTCATAGTCAACCTATACATGTTAACAATACTCATTTGGAAACACAGAAAGTTGCCTAAATTGCGATAACCTTCTCTTAAGTTTATTCTGATAAAAGTATGGCTTAAAACTCTGTAATAAGACTGTTCCATGTTAGAGATATGCACAGCACACAATTACATATAGGTTAAATACACTGCCTGACCAAAAAAAAAGTCACCACCAAAAAAAGGTCACACACTAATATTTCGTTGGACCACCTTTAGCTTTGATTACGGCACACATTCGCTGTGGCATTGTTTCGATAAGCTTCTGCTGTCACAAGATTTATTTCCATCCAGTGTTGCATTCATTTTTCACCAAGATCTTACATTGATGATGGTGGAGTCTGACCGCTGCGCAAAGCCTTCTCCAGCACATCCCAAAGATTCTCAGTGGGGTTAAGGTCTGGACTCTGTGGTGGCCCATGTGTGAAAATGATGTCTCATGCTCCCTGAACCACTCTTTCACAATTGGAGTCCGATGAATCCTGGCATTGTCATCTTGGAATATGCCCGTGACATCAGGGAAGAAAAAATCCATTGATGGAATAACCTGGTCATTCAGTATATTCAGCTGACCTCATTCTTTGAGCACATACTGTTGCTGAGCCTGCAGTAATTATCCAATAGGAGGCTCGTACCTATTTGGTTAGTTAAATCCAGGTGGTGATTTTTTTTTTGGCCAGGCAGTGTATGTTGTCTATTTTATTTTATTATTTTTCAATAAAGATAGTATAGATTATTTGGTATTGCTCATTGGTATATTTGTTCATTGCATTTGACCCGATCATTGCAATTCCAACTCTCACAGATGAATGCTGTCGTTGTGTTCTTGGGCAGGACACTTAACCCCCCCACCCGCTGTGTCTGTATACATTGGTGTATGAATGCGTATGTGAGTGGGTGACTGATCCCTTGATGTAAAGCGCTTTGAGTGCCTTGAATGTGTGCACTATATATATATATATATAAATGTGACCATTTATGCATGATGCTGGCGACCTCAGTGCAGCACCCATGCACCAATTTCCAGTTGATGGATCACAGTCCCCGTGTTAGAATTCTGTTGCCATTGCCGTTAAATGAAATCAGGGAAAATGACAGTAAATGTTAGAGCTTTCACAAATATGTTTTAAGGAAACTACTTGAGTCTTTCCAGTTCTTTTCCAGCCTATGCACATACTAACACACCCTGTACACATACAAACATAATAACATGATTGAAAAGCCTTTGCTCTGCCTCCCTCTCTCTGCTCTATCTCCTCTGTGCACGCTCCCTTTCTGATTAGCACTGATATGTTTGCACAAATTAGCAGCACGGACAGCCTCCTGCATATTACAATGGGTGACCTTTTCATTAACAGGAGATTATGCTAAGTTTCTGCTCCTGCACAGCTCAGGGCAAAGGCACAGGGCTCTGGTCAGTTTATGGCTAATCTATTTATGCAGCACTCGTATGGGCAGTAGACTATTAACAAACACCACATAGGGGAATTAATGTGAGCTATTGGTATGGCAACGGTGACATAAAGTAAACATCATATTTGGGGAATTCAAACGTGTTAGTCATTTTGAAGGTAAGAGTTGAGAAAGAGTAAGTTATTTTCTGGTAATTTTACAAAAGTAGCAAAAAGTTGTCACATTTTGAACTGATTTCTTTTAAAATAAACTTGTCCTGAAAGGTCAATTTCCGCAGAATATGTTGACAGCAGTTGCTTACAAAAATGTACAACTTTTTGCCCTTTAGAACTAGTCAAGGTATTTCTGCGTAGAATTGTACTGCACTTACATATGTTGTTTAGTGTAAAAAAATCCAAGAGATATAGGATTTTTTGTGTGTTTTATAATTTTTTCTTAGTTATAAACAATCATCACAACTCTTCAAAAGCATTCATTCGACTTCTTTACCTAAAATGTCCCTAAGTTTTTTTTTTTTTGTTTTTTTTTTTTAAACACTGGAATCTCTTGTCAGTTTCCTTACCAAAATTCAGTATTTGTTTCAAGAGCAGCATTCAACCTTCTTCTTATACATTTCAGGACAGTTTGTGCTTGACTTCTCTGTTTTCATAGTTGCTTTTAGCTAAACATTTTGAACCCTCCATTCAGACATAATGGACATGGCAGTGAGACAGTAATTGCAGGTTAATTGTGCAGAAAACGGTGCATATGCTGTGGCCTATAAATACAGATTGTTGATGACTGAGTGCAGTGCTTTAGTTGTTTTGATTGGGCAATAACGCGGATACATCTGTCAGCGTGCGTCCATCCGGAGAATATATTTAGTATCCAGTCTCAGAACTTTAGTTTTTTTTTTCAGGAAATTTGATCATTTACTGAAATGTTGTTGTGTACCTCTTCTTGTTTTTATGTCATAAACCAGACATTCTGAGATTTTAGGCCCTTAACAAGATTGTCCTTAAAGTGCATATGATAGGCTTTCATGTTTTGTAATTATCACTCAGCTTGGTGGGATAGGCCCTATAGTAAGTAATAAATAATAAATAATCATTTTACATCAGCCAAATGGCAGTTTGTGAAGGAAAGTTGAGAAAAAAGTTTCAAAATACAGGAAGTAGAGTTCTAAAACAGAATCCCTCTATCTACAGTGGGGCAAAAAAGTATTTAGTCAGCCACCAATTGTGCAAGTTCTCCCACTTAAAAAGATGAGAGAGGCCTGTAATTTTCATCATAGATACACTTCAATTATGAGAGACAAAATGAGAAAAAAAAAATCCAGAAAATCACATTCACTTCAACTATGAGAGACAGAATGAGAAAAAAAATCCAGAAAATCACATTGTCTGATTTTTAAAGAATTTATTTGCAAATTATGGTGGAAAATAAGTATTTGGTCAATAATAAAAGTTGATCTCAATACCTTGTTATATACCCTTTGTTGGCAATGACAGAGGTCAAACATTTTTTGTAAGTCTCCACAAGGTTTTCACACTGTTGCTGGTAGTTTGGCCCATTCCTCCATGCACATCTCCTCTAGAGCAGTGATGTTTTGGGGCTGTTGCTGGGCAACACAGACTTTCACAAATTTTCTATGGGGTTGAGATCTGGAGACTGGCTAAGACACTCCAGGACCTTGAAATGCTTCTTATGAAGCCACAGCTTTGTAGCCCGGGTGGTGTGTTTGGGATCATTGTCATGCTGAAAAACCCAGCCACGTTTCATCTTCAGTGCCCTTGCTGATGGAAGGAGGTTTTCACTCAAAATCTCACGATACATGGTCCCATTCATTCTTTCCCTTACATGTCGTCCTGGTCCCTTTGCAGAAAAACAGCCCCAAAGCATGATGTTTCCACCCTCATGCTTTACAGTAGGTATGGTGTTCTTTGGATGCAACTCAGCATTCCTTGTGCTCCAAACAGTTGAGTTTTTACCAAAAAGTTCTATTTTGGTTTCATTTGACCATATGACATTCTCCCAATCCTCTTCTGGATCATCCAAATGCTCTTTAGCAAACTTCAGACGGGCCTGGACATGTACTGGCTTAAGCAGTCACTGCGGGTCATTCACTAGGTCCCCCTGTGTGGTCTGGGATTTTTTGCTCACCGTTCTTGTGATCATTT
>KN483197.1:30017-40477 GCA_000787095.1 Periophthalmodon schlosseri | reverse complement strand
CCCCAGATTGAGGGAGATTATCAGTGGTCTTGTATGTCTTCCATTTTCTAATAATTGCTCCCACATTTGATTTCTTCACACCAAGCTGCTTACCTATTGCAGATTCAGTCTTCCCAGCCTGGTGCAGGTCTACAGTTTTGTTTGTGGTGTCCTTTGACAGCTCTTTGGTCTTGGCCATAGTGGAGTTTGGAGTGTGACTGTTTGAGGTCGGGGACAGGTGTCTTTTATACTGATAATGAGTTCAAACAGGTGCCATTAATACAGGTAACGAGTGGAGGACAGAGGAGCCTCTTAAAGAAGAAGTTACAGGTCTGTGAGAGACAGAAATCTTGCTTGTTTGTAGGTGACCAAATATTTATTTTACCGAGGAATTTACCAATTAATTCATTAAAAATCCTACAATGTGATTTCCTGGATTCTTTCCCCTCATTCTGTCTATCATAGTTGAAGTGTACCTATGATGACAATTACAGGCCTCTCTCATCTTTTTAAGTGGCAGAACTTGCACAATTGGTGGCTGACTAAATACTTTTTGCCCCACTGTATGTCATCAATACACAAAATTCCAGTTTGGTAAATGGTAAATGGGCATTTTTATGTAGTGCTTTTCCAGCTTCACAGAATGCACTCAAAGCGCTTTACATCAAGGAACCACTCACCCATTCACACACACATTTATACACCAGTGTACAGACACCGGGGGTGAGGTGTGTTAAGTGTCTTGCCCAAGGACACAACAATAGCATTCATCTGTGGGAGCTAGAATCGCACTGCCAACCGGGTCAAGTGGATCTGACCGCTCTACCAATGTTATTTATGTAGAGAGCGGGATTTTCATTTTAACAGATTTTTTTGACAGTTTAAACTTTCACTGAAGAATATGACGTTGTCTTGTATTTTATTTGTAAAATATAATTATTGTGTTTTTATAGTGTGGTTGCTTGCTAACAGCTATAGAAATACCTATAAGCATGTCACCTCTGCTGCCCAACCAGTAAAATTATGAACTTTACCTAAATGCTCAGGCAAGAACTTCAGCAAAATCTTGAATATAATCATGTTAACAATCAAATGAATCTAACATTCTAGTACTATCTTGTACTGATTCTATTTCAGTCTTTTAGCTCAGGTTGGGTGACTACTCACTTTCTCTAATTTAGTTTGGAGGGTTTTTCTCATTTTGGTGACTCATGCTCTATTAAATGACTGTGCCAGCGTGACAGAGCCAAATGTGCACTTTACTATCATTCTGAGCCATGAATCACCACACAGCAACCAGCACTTCATACATAGTACAGACACTTTTTTAACCTGCTAATCTTTTGGAGACCTTTTAACTTTCTTCAGATCTAACAGTTTAATGTGTGTAACTGTAACTCTTGTACTTGTACACTACCACTGCTGTGAGAGTGAACCAGTCACACATATCTGCACAGTCTGAATAAGCTATTTCCAATTGACGCAATCATGACGTCAGATTAGTCCTTGTGTTTGTGTACTTTTAACTCACAATGGTAATGCAAGCAACGCTATAAATTGTAGCAGTATGTACAAGATAATAATAAAATAAGTTTAAAAAGGTTTGAGAGATTCAACATTTTTTCTTTATTACCAACATGTTAATGAGTGCAGAAAAAAAAAACAAAAACTGCACTATGTAACTTTTCTGGTGGAGGGTTCCTCCACCAGTTTTTTTGTAAAGCCCAAAATCACAACAGCAGTTGCCTCTTAGGGCTGAACATGAGAATTGATTTAACCAAAGGAAAGTCAGAAAATCAACAATGAAACAGAAACAGACAGGCAAATTAAATCAACAGAAAACAAGCAAATGGATAACTGTCCCAGAACATCCCCTGTCCTTAGACCCTCCTTCTCGGCAAGGAAAAACTCAAAAAACCCAGTGGCAGGGAGCTGATTAAATTAGACCTATTCTGCAAAATCGACTTTCTAGATCTTTTAATCATGTTATTGTTGTTTCCCCTCAACATTTGCTGACCCAAAGTTGTATTTGGAGTGATTTGTGCATATTTGAGCAATCTTTAATTGCTTATTTTCAAGACGCCATATTGCTGATCAATCCCCGTTTTCATTGCCACCGGCATATGCTCACTGCTCTGTACTTACTTCGTTTTCTAATTTTATTTTCTTAATAGATGATACATGCAGGATTCGGCAGCATTGTGCAGTCATTTTGGTACAAATGAAAAAAAAATCTGTTGCTCGCTAGGGTGATCTACAGCTATCCATCGGAGGAACTGACTCTTTGTTCTGATGAGGTTTACAGCAACTTCAGCTCCCATTGGGCACCGCAGTTTTCTAACGTGGAAGGCGGCAGACTTGTTTCTTTTATTAAGTCATTTTAGATGAATATTGTGATTTAAAGTGTGCATTACAAAATAATGATCCACAGGTGTCATACATTATAACTATATAGCAGACACACGCACAATAGATCTTCTTTAAATGTATCTATCTCCATAGAGAAAAGCAGGTGATGCTACCAGGGCCGGCCCAGCTTATTCGCAGACTAAGCAGCTGCTTAGGGCCCCGAGGCCACCAGAGGGCCCCCAAGAGCCCATGCATTTATATTAAAAATAATGATTGGAAAGTTTTTTTACTAGTCTAAATATCCTTCTTAAATGATTAGATGTGTTTTATTTCCAGTAGCTAGATATGTGCTGCCTACATTTGTTTTTGAATCGAGCAGTGGTGTGGACAGCTACGTGTTTGCGCTCTGTGTGCACTGAGGCAGCAGAGGTACATTTAAATGGGTGTTTTACAGACAAAAGTACTTTAGTTAGTGAAGCTAAGTTTTTCTAAAGTACGGGACAATGCATGAAGAACCCAGAGGAAGATCGTTTTGGGGACAGGACTTTTCAGAGAGGACTCAAAATATGTCACCACTTTACACCATTGGACCTGCAGGATAAAACAGTGAAGCTGGACGTGTATAATTATGCAGACAGGACACACCTCAGAGTGGCTCGAGGACAGCAGGTGAGTCCGTTTATTACACTGGCTGTTTTTGGTTATGGCTCATCCTTCTGTGAATTGAGATGATGTGAGTGCAGCTAAAGCGGGTCACTGCTCCTCTTGTCAGATTACGCTGATTAAGGCAGAAGTCTCTTTGTTACATCTGCTGGACGAAAGAACGACCTGTGAACGACTCCTGAATGTGTTGTGAATGCTCATACAGGGATGCACCGATACCACGTTTTGCAAAACGAGTACGAGTACTTCATTTTGAGTACTTGCCGATACTGAGTAAAGATACCGATACCAGACATCATTTTTACTGGTGTTTGATTATAGTAGTAAATCTAATTCATTTCATAGGATTTTTATAGTATAGCCTACTTTTTCACCTTAGAATACTTATTTGAGGCTGTTTTAAATTTCTACTGAAATCATTGTAGTTAGGTATAATTCAAATGTAATTTATTTAGATAAGCACCTGGCTGTAATATTTATCACTTCGTCTTTGCAGCTGCGCTAACTGCGAACAAGCTAACAGCTAACGAGCCACTGTTAGCATAACAGTGAGTGTTGTTTTACTTTTACCACGGCCACACTTTGACCAATATGGACCCGCTATGAACCCGCTCTATTCAGTCGCTGTTTGTCAATTACAATAAGTTACAATGCATGAACAAGCAAGTAATTGCCAGCGCCACTTAGCAACGTTAGCATGGTACTATGGTAAACACAAGCATGGTGCTGATATCCTCTGTGAAATATAAAAACCTTTTAAAGTTCTAAATATTTGTATATTTCATGTGACCGTCACATATGATTAGAGCTGCACTTAATGTGCAGAACAATTCATGTGCACCTTCATGGTCACCTCTGCGCAGTGCTCTGCTCAAAGCTCACTGCTCTTTTGAGAGATGAGCTGCGAGCGTCAAACAAGAGGCAGCACAGCTACAGTGGTATCGGCTCTTGTTATCGGCAGCCCATTGACGAGTACGAGTACTGGCACCCAATACTGGTACCGGTATCTGTGCATCCCCACTCATTAATATGCGCATTTACTCGAAATCTCAGCTAGTTTTGTATGCAAATTTATGTCTCGTAACTCAACTCTGCATTCGAAGCCTGAGAATAAACATATAAAATAGTGTGATCCTAAAATCCTCTCTTATTTAATGTTCAGTCCTTTCAAATTATCTAAATCTGATTTATATGTAAATCTGATGTTATGTCCAGGCTGTTTCTTTTATGCAACTCTTAACCTGGACCACTACTATTTCTTGAGTAATATGGTTTTGAAGTAAGTGTACTCTTGCTTAAGTACATCTTTTGGCCACTCTATCCAATTCTGCATTTTATGACATAAAGAACTGATAAATGTAAGCCCACTTTAGTCAACTGGAACACATAAAAATGCACCAGAAACCAAGAAAAAATGTGCAGAATTAAAAAAATTCTCTGGGAGAGAAATTTTTAAATTCTGAATTCCCCTTCCTTACATGTTTTTATACTGTTATACTTGTGGCTATTGCTGTTGTGAGCCTCTAGAATGTTCTGTCTTTTTACAACTGGTTGTGATGATGTCTTAATTTTGTCAAATATGAATATGTGGCACTGAAGTGGCGAGGGCCCCAAAGGCAAATTCAGCTTAGAGCCCCCTAAAGTCTAGGGCCGGCCCTGGATGCTACCAGGTCATGTTACAACTTAGATCTGTGGAGAGGCAATCCAACTCACAGTATGTTTTTCAAGGTGTTTTTAGCAAGAAAAAAATGAATAAATAAAAGAATAGACACTAAATGCCATACTGTGAAACATTTCAGGCAAAGTGATGACATAGTGATGACATAGAGACATGGAGCGTCTATCAGAAGAGGATTTGTATTTTTGCAATAGTTGCATTTGTTACTTTATCAGACTACATTTTTAAACTTGAACTACAAACCAAATTCACTTGCCACTATTTTGTACATTGTCTCTTGTTATTTTACTATGTAATCCATGATGTATATCCCAGAGCATTGGACCCTCCCTTTTCACATACCATAAGGCTCAAAGTGATAGATGACCACTTAAATGCAGTCAGACATCCAGGATTAACACAGTCTGTTCTGTTTGGAGGATCTGCCAAAACTAAAATGGCTGCTTCCTCACTTCAGCCCTAATGTAATCTCTATCAGTGGAACAGGTGGGCTGCGGTTAGCACTGGAGCAAGGGCGAATATTAATGAACTGCTTTCTGTAATTAATGTTGACGACATAGATGTAGAGGAAAGACGTTTTACTCACAACACAATTAGATCATGTTTATTCTATCACACATGTTGCTGTGTTGATGTGTAATAAAGAATATTATCTGTAAATTGGTATTTCAGGAAATAGCATCACACTGCACAAACAGAAAAAGTCTATTTTGAATAGAATAAATTATATCTGTGGAGTTTGTTTATTGCCTTAAGCTACAAATGCAGAACCACTCCTTAGATATTTGCCTTCATATATCATGTTGCAATGATCAGCATTTTGGAAATGATGAATATTCTCATAAACAAGATGAGATGTGTATACGCCAACACAACATAAAACTAGCTTTAGTGAGTGCACTCACTCAAACATTGCTGTTAACTTTCATTTCATTTCTGTCCCACAGTTTGGTCAAATGCAAATGCAGACCTGATAGAAAAACTAGACTCCATTCATGCTGTATAAGCATTTTGAATTTAGTAACAACAAGTATATGTATGACCAGGCATGGGAGGGAACATTACTTTACCAAAAGTGAATTCAAATGCTTTGAAACAGTCATTTATAGACGCATGCATGAGCGGAATCAGATTATGTGGATAATGCTAAGAGCACAGTTTGAACTGTCTGAAATGTGTGACTGTCACTGTTCAACTGTACTAGGATGAAAATAAGATGCATTTTATGATGAAATTAAATGTATTTTTTTTATTATTATTATTTTTTAATAGGTTCCCAGAAAGAATAGTGACAGCTTGCTGCAGCTAATGGGGCTCCTAATAATAAATGAACAAACAGATAAACTAGAATCTAGTCTACAATGAGAGAAATATTTTCCTGGCAAAATGCAATAGCAATAACTTTTTTTTCATTTATATGTTTGAGTTTGTAGCTAGTAAGAGATTGTCTTTGTAAATAGCTTCTTGAACTGAGCCAAGTTGAAATTTATAAATTGAGTTGTCAAATTTTAGTTATTTAGTTATATTTAATTGTACTAAAATTCACCAATACCAAATACAAAAACCAATAGAGAATAATATTATGACAACGGGGATAGTCTTTCAGAAGTGTTCCAAGGGAAAAACATTGGTGAACTAGCGACAGGTTGTTGTCAGAAAACACAGTGCACAAGTTGTAGCTAAGGCTCTCACCTATGACCCTTTCGGTTATCCTGGCCCATGCACCTGGTTGGTTTGGTTATGTCCAAATGTCCACACTATTCCCTACTTAGGGCACTATTTAGGGTTCTAGTCGAGTTACATGAGGTCCAGCTTGACAAAAACTTGTACGGTTATTGTTAGTCCATAAATACTTGTGTGCCAGTCCAATTTGATCATTATTTATGATAGAACTCAAGTTTTATCAAAGTTTAGCCGACTTTGTTTCACCCAGATTCCAGTGTCACATGACCTGAAAGTAGTGAGCTTTGTGAATGAGGGCACTATAGAGCTAGGGTGGACATTTGGACATAGCCATTGCAACACTTTTTCACATTGATGCCGTATGCCTTTTGTATAAAAGTGAAAAATTGTATTTAGTGAGATGGTTTTCCCTTGCAAAGAAACCAAGACATTTTGTGTGTACTGGCTTTCAGGCTGTTGTCATGTTTACACTCATTACTATTCCACTCCACTCTCTCTCTCCATGTGTTACCATTCATAAAAAATGTTCATATGTTGTTATTGCAGTTATTATCCATGAGCTTACATTTTAATTTTAAAAGTCCTGCTTCATGTCCCACCACAGCAAACCTGTCCCTCTTTTTCTGCATTTTGAGGTGCCCCCCTTGTTGCATTTGTGCCACTCATAAATCAGTTGGTTGTGATTATGACTAATTTCCTCTGATCAACAAGAGTATTTGAATTTCTTAGCAGAGCGTTTATCACCACATTATACAGCACACTATACATTATAACTATTCTCTGACACTTACTCATAGTGATGCCTCAGTATTGTGCACAATGGGTTTATTAATTAAGTTTTAAAATTCCCAGACACGGATCAAAAGGTCTTAAAACATATCGAGCGGCAAAGCTTTCATCCCAACTACAATAACTCTGTGTATAATTACAATACATGTAATAGAAAGCACGTTGAAAGTGATGGATGTGCTAAGCCCTGGGACGTGGGTAGAGCCGCTTTTCCATAATGACTGACAAAGTACAACAGACTGGCGATATAATTAATATCAAAGAAACTGGCCTTAAGACGGATTTCACAACAGCAGAAAGCAATTTATCTCATGTTTTGATCTTAATTTTTGTTCTTTCTTTAAAAAGTCGGCAGCATCGAGCGTGACAAAATTATTATTCCAGAAGACAACAACAAACAAAGCAATTAAAAGAATGTAATCCATGACTGTCTGGCTTGTAATTGGACAAAAAGCATCAATCAATCTCGTGTGGCGTTCACATTCAGACCATGTAATGTTCCTTGTGGTGCTCTGTCTCATGTATGTAGCCCCCTGGAGCACTTCATTAGAGTGAGTATGATTTACGAAGGTCAGTGAACGCAGCAGCCCTCCAGGAACACTCATCTGTACCCCCGTCTGTCGCTTGTTTATTTGTCTCGAATCAGAGAGAACTATAGGAGGAACGCATAAAAACTAAGGTCAATTGGAAGTCACCACTGACAAGGAATCAATGGGCTATAGAAACTACCTATTAGTTCTAGAACTATAATTCTACACAAACATCACTCATTCTTAAAATATATACAGTACATTCATATTAAACTTTTGTGATTATCTTTTCGCAACTGTCACAGCAGAGGATAACCAAAGCATGACATAAAAATAATTGTACTTTTTGTAGAAGCAAAAAGCAGTGGTCCAAAAAGTACTCAAGTAAGAATATCTAATCAACTCTCTTGGTGTTACATCGAATCTGTAATTTGACATTAATAATAATGCCCAGATTCTTGTATTTCCAAGGAGACCACAGAAGAAAAAAGGTAAGGCAGACACAAGCACAGCAGGAAACCTCCAAGTAGTAAGATATGATTTAACGACTGCAGTAAGAGAGAGTGAAGGTATCTGGCGCTAGAAAAGTACTCTGAGATAAGTTATGTTTTGATGATCAGATTTCTTTATTGCATGTAAACACAAATTATTACTACCCCTGTTGTGCTGTGCCTTTATTATAACCAGTTCTGTCTGTTCTGAGCTGCTCCTCTGGCTTTACTCCACCTAGCCATGCCGTCAGCTAATCGCCACAATGCACTTTAGCACAATTTGCACGTATTTATTGTAACTTGTAAATAAATGCTGCAGCAGAAGGCTTAAACCTTTTGAAGCCGTGTCTGCCACCTTTCTTTGTTGCAGTTTGTTGTGGTCACACAAGTAACACACATCAATAACAATTCTTATTATTGAGTTATTTGAATATTCTAGCTCAATTTTTTTAGCGTTTGCTTTTTTTTAAATTCTAGTTCAAATTTTTGCTGGCCATGTTGTCTGGCTACGAGCAGCTCTGGGCCTTATATATCAGTGGACAATCTTGAACTTAGGAAGTCCCGGGAAAAACTGAATGCATGCTCCAAAGTCACACAGGTGGAGCCTTCCTCTTTGCCCTACACCTGCGAGTGTTTCAGTGCTAATGGCCCACAGAACAATCAGAGCCTCTGTATTTGATGAAGTGCAGCACAGACCTCCAAACAAAGGCTTACTCCATCTTGGTTCTATCTGGCTGACATGTTGGGTCCTGGGGGACTCTCAGATCCCTGCTGGTTGTTCATTCTTGCAGTCATGCTGTGCAACTGTTACACACTGAAGAAACAAGAAGAGAAAAGAGAGCATTTACCGGAGGGCACGGCGCTGACTGCACTCAGGCCACAGAAATCCAGACAGATAAATCTTGTTCACCCGCCACTTTATTACCATTACCATTTATCAAGCTCGCCTCTTGAATCCCAATGACCTGGTCTCAGTCTTGCACTTCTTCCTCTACTTGACCTGATGAACATTCAGACAGAGTTAAGCTGAAAGCTTTTCTACACATTTTCAGGTAAGCATTCATCACACTGTTTCACATTATATAGCTGGAGGATTTCCTTTTGTGCCTGAAAAAACAGAGCACTTTGAGGATGCCATACCCAGGAAAGTGGTAACGACGATTCACCATCAGCCAGCAGGTCACAACCGCTTTCACAACTACAAGGTAAAAAATGTATGCACTGCAGGATTCAGAGCTGTGTTTTGCATTGTTTTTGATTTGGTGTCTTCACAAAGTTTATATTTCTTATTCATTAAATATAGTTCTTCCTCTGTGAGATCTATACAGTTAAATGTATCTCAAGTTAGTTTCCATTCATTCATTTTCTTCCGCTTATCCGAGGCCAGGTTGCGGGGGCAGCAGTCTAAGCAGGGACTCCCAGACATCTCTCACCCCAGACACATCCTCCAGCTCCTCCGGTGGGACCCCAAGGTGTTCCCAGGCCAGCCGAGAGACATAGTCCCTCCAGCATGTCCTGGGTCTTCCCCAGGGCCTCCTCCTGGTGGGACATGCCCAGAACACCTCCCTAGGGAGGCATCCTGAACAAATGCCCAGAACACCTCCCTAGGGAGGCGTCCAGGGGGCATCCGGAACAGATGCACAAGCCACCTCAGCTGGCTCCTCTCGACGTGGAGGAGCAGTGGCTCTACTCCGAGCTCCTCCCGTGTGACTGAGCTCCTCGCCTCTAAGGGAGTGCCCAGCCACACCGCGGTGCCCGCGGTCGAATACAAGTGGCTACACCGCGGTATCGGCCACTTGTATTCGCGATCTTGTCCTTTTGGTCATTACCCAAAGCTCACGACCATAGGTGAGGGAAGGAACGTAGATTGACCGGTAAATCGAGAGCTTTGCCTTTCAGCTCAGCTCCTTCTTTACTGCGACCGCATCACTGCAGATGCTGCACCGATCCACCTGTCAATCTCACGCTCCATCCTTCCCTCACTCGTGAGCAAGACCCCGGGATACTTGAACTCCTCCACTTGACGCAAGGGCTCACCACCCACCCAAAGAGGGCAAGTCACCTTTTTCCGGTTGAGAACCATAGCCTTGGATTTGGAGGAGCTGAGTCTCATCTCAGCCACTTCACACACGGCTGCAAACCGCCCCAGTGCCTGCTGCAGGTCCTGGCTCGATGAAGCCATCAGGACAACATCATCTGCAAACAGCAGAAATGAGATCCTGTGGTTCCCAAACCGGACCCCCTCCAGCCCCTGACTGCGCCTAGAAATTCTGTCCATAAATACAATGAACAGAACCG
>KN483197.1:0-29819 GCA_000787095.1 Periophthalmodon schlosseri | reverse complement strand
AACACAGCTCCTGCTCCGGTCATACAGGGACCGGACAGCCCTTAGCAAAGGGCCCCGCACCCCATATTCCCAGAGCACCCCCCAAAGGACACCACGAGGGACACAGTCGAATGCCTTCTCCAGATCCACAAAACACATGAGGAGTGGTTGGGCAAACTCCCATGAACCCTCGAGGACCCGTTGGAGACTACAGAGCTGGTCCAGTATTCCGCGACTGGGACGAAAACCACACTGCTCCTCCTGAATCCAATGTTCGACTATCGGTCTGATTCTCCTCTCCACTACCCTGGAATAGACCTTATCGTGAAGGATGAGGAGTGTGATTCCCTTGTAATTGGAACACATCCTCCTGTCCCCCTTCTTAAACAGAGGGACCACCACCCCGGTCTGCCAGTCCAGAGGTACTGTCCCCGACCACCACGCGATGGCAGAGACGTACAGAGGGACCACCACCCCGGTCTGCCAGTCCAGAGGTACTGTCCCCGACCACCACGCGATGTTGCAGAGACGTGTCAACCAAGACAGCCCCACAACATCCAGAGACCTGAGGTACTCGGGACAGATCTCATCCACCCCCGGAGCCTTGCCACCGAGGAGCTTGCCAACCACCTCAGTGACTTCAGCCAGGGTGATGGGATCTCAAGTTAGTTTAAAAATAGAAATACAAATGTCGACATGTTCCTGTTCCAAGTTTTGTAAAAGTTGTTAACTGGACAGTTTTAGTACTACTACTACTACTACTACTGCTACTACTAATAGTACTACTACTACTACTACTACTGCTACTACTAATAGTACTACTACTACTACTACTACTACTACTACTACTACTACTACTACTACTACTACTACTACTAATAATAATAATAATAATAATAATAATAATTACCCTTTATGCTTGCTCACCACCGGTAAATAACTCCACTATCTCACTGTACAGATTCAGCCATCAAACGAGCCTCAGAATTGAAAGGCTTCTGGATGAAAGTTGAAATGTCTTAACCAAAATAAATAAATAAACAAAAGCTTCTTGAGTTTACAACTTTTGAAACCCAAAAACAAAAAGTGAAGATATAAGCCATTTTCATCATATTCCCTGCCTCCATAAAGCAGCAGGATCAGCATGTGTAACTCCCAGACTGTTGTGTCCTGGGTGACTGGTTGGTCCACTGGTCGGTTGGACAGATTCAGACTGACAGGACATCAGGGCTGAGACTGAACTGTCCCACGGAAACCGAAATGTCCCATGGGAGACATGTCCAGGATCATGTGTATCTCGGTCTGTCATATAGTCCCCTGTGTACGGGGGATGGGAGAGGGGGGGCGGAGGGATTTACAGTGTGATAGGAATATTAGGGTCATTCAGTGCTGACAGGGTGACTCCTGCACATGAAACGCACTGGCGCCTATCATGCATTATAGATGTATAGATTTTGTTGGTAGTGGGTATAAGAGCTTACATCTCAACAAGCGGAGTCCAGAGCGCTTTTTCTTCTCAACAGGCCCCCGTGAATAAAAACAGGTATTACTAGTCCAGTAAGATACACTGATAAATTAGATTTGTTCTTTGGACCACAAGTTTGCAATAAAGATATATCTTTTTTTTTTTTTTTTAAATAAAGACATGTCTATCTTACACTGCAAATGACTGGCCTCTCTAAGAGCATATGGTAAAAATGCTTTATTTGTTATGAAATAAACTCTTATGGTATATCACAACACAATGTAATGAACAACTGTGCACATGGCTCTGTACTGACCATTTATGATGAGAAGAATCAAAATCAAAACAATAACATAATGTACCCAAAGCCAAACCTTTGCTAATAATTAACTTTAATGCCATTATTGTTTTTACCCTTTTACCCTCCTTTAAACTGCATCAATCACACTGTTAGTAGCATATCAAAAGTTTTATTTGACTATAATCTTGGCTGAATTACATTTTTCCATACTGTGTGTTATAGGGTATGTGCCCCCCAACCTCCTTGTTCCATAGAGATAGTATTGCTTCGCCTACACTATTTCACATTATGTCATTAAATGTCTTGCATTGATTAAATTACAACTGATTTATACTTTGAAAAGCATGCTTTCCTGCTTAGAGCATGTTTGTTTGTCCACATCTGACTTGTAACTTGGCCTGGTGGTGTCACGTGCTTGTTTCCACAGACATATAAGTGCAATGGGACAAAGCAATGACATCTCCCTGAAGACATGCAGGTAGCAGTCCCTCCACTACAAATGTTACAGTGTACCTTTAAGTTGTGCATGTAGATGCCTGAAAATTTGGATCATCTTGGTAGAATGGCCTGAAATGACATTATATTATTGTGGTTGGCAGGTTGGCGCTGGTGTCCTGTCCCACCTCTGGCTTGGTGCCGTTTGCATTGGGGAGCGATAACACTGAGTCCCTTGGGCATAAACACAGTGCCAGCTCACGTCGCCATGGGAACACAAACAAACTGACCAGCCACACATCATCTCACTGTGGATTTTACAATAGATTTAGCCGCTCCGCCTCACTTATCCGTGCTGCTGCTGCCCATTCTGCTGTAAAAACACTGTGGATGGAGTCCATTTAGCCAAAGATGGCAGATTGTTTGGCAGGCATAAAAAGTTGAATTGATATTTTGAATTTACATGAATGTAGTAAAAGAGTTAACAATACATCAGGCTGACACATACATTTAAATATAATAGATATGCATCAGCCAAGTGCCTAACCTTTTAAACCCTGTTCATATTTTCTGAACAATGTGATCTTAATTCTATATACATTTCACTTCACAGACCAACAGCCAAATGAATATCTCATTATTCTTAGTAACGAGGCTTCAATGCATTTGTCAGTGTGCTCACAGCTGTTTAGAGCTAATTGCAGTCAGACTTCTTTGAATGACAATTACAGAGCAAGATTCAGCTCAGATCATTTTGATTTGATTTTTATATAACAAATCAACCCCATAGAGTGACAAAGATTTGCCTCAAGAAAATGCATTTCTGATCTATTTGTGAGAATGTTGTCCTGAAATGGTCTGCAATTGGAAACTTTTATAAGCTCAGAATCTAAAATGTGTTCAAATGTGTGAATGATACCACCTGTACATTTTAAAAGGTATTTTATTGGATGAGAACTATGTGGAAACAGTCTGGGATAGTCTGTCAGTGTTCAGCGGAGTGACGGAGGGACTGTAAGCAGGGCTAACAATTCATTCATAAACATGCTCTCCACTCATTGTTCAAAATTGAGTTCATTTGCTGTAAGGACCAAAGCCAGTCTAGGGCACAGTGCAGCAGGCCTTCTCATTAGCTGCTAATGAACATTAATTCAATATTACCTATTCATGAATAAACAGACTGAATAAAGTAATAAGGTTCTGCCCCAGCATTTAGGGAATTGTATTTGGCTCTGCAATTAAAAATAATGACATAAGACCTTATTATGGACAAATCACCACCAACACTATGTGACTCACATTCTAAATTCAAACAGGGCTGTGAAATGCACCAAGGGCTTATAAACTTTGGTTATAAGTTGATATTATGTGCCATGTAACAAAAGGACCACATACATAGTGATCACAGATTAAAATGTTTTTTTTTTGTTTTTTTTTATTCATTTAAGCTTTATTTTTTAGTACCTAAAATTTACTTTATTTAAGATATATAAAAAAACAAAAACAAAAACTTTATGTTGTCTTACACTATATATCACATTGATTCATCAACTGTAGACACACAATTAGCCCACATGGTAGACAGTAGTGAGTGTGAATAGTTAAGGCCCCTAGTGAGTTCACTCCAGTCCCCCAAACCCTGTCACAAAAACATGTGCTAAAATATGTATGTGCATGGTATTTGTACTCTATGACAGAACTCCCACAGCAAACACTTTGTGAAAGAAAAAGCCGATTAAGAAAACACTCCTGTGTAACCCATGCCTGCCTCTGCATTGTCATTCAAATCAGGCCCCCAAGTGCACTGAGAGTTCAACTTTGGAAATTGGATTGTGGTTGTGAAGAAAACAAACATCTGTGCATATAGTACTCACTTAAGAAGCAACAAAAAAATAGCTAGTCTCTGTTTATAATCCCCGCTTATGCTATGAAAAGATAGACAGATAAGTAGGTTCAAATGAAACATAGCTTTTTCTGCTAACTAAAAAAAAAAAAAAAAAAAAACGCAAAATGAGCCTCAAGAGTCTCTCATTTGGGTTTAAACCTAAAATGCCTCTCTGATCTGAATCCTCAGTACATAAACCTCAGCAACAGCAGCCAATTATTAAAAAGTGCTACTGCATCTTGCATTCTGGGGGTTGTGCACATTCACATGAGGCGTGGCCTGTCCATATATACCGAGAATGAGTACAAGTACAAGAATAAGTAACCATCGGGCACTGCTATGATAAATACAAGTAGAATACAACACCCCCCCCCCAGTTTACATGGATGCATTCCAAAGTCTTTCCAATCAAACAGTTGGGTATTAACCTTATTCCACTCCACCCGCTTTTGCCTCTGAATGCTACCAAACCTCACTTTCTTTGTGGTGGCACTTCCGGTTAAGCGGGAATCCCATTCATTTCAATGGAAAATTTGAGAAAAGTTTTGTAAATTAGGTTGATTTGAGTAAAACGTTCTATGTTCATGTGACCAACAAGTCAACACTGCACCGATTCTCTGGGAAGCTTTAAAACAGCTCTGTAGTCCCTATAGAACTTATTTGCTGTCAAGATCAGCAACCCCGTGCAAAATAATACAACTGGAATGACGATGGCGTCGCCCACGGCAACTTCCAGAATAAGGTGAATAGCATACTACAAACGGTTTGAGATTGCTCGCCTGTGGAAGAACAGCTGACCCTTTTGCAGTTTTAGTGTGATCTTAAAGCATTTCTGTAGAGTAATGAGGTAGGGCTGTGGATGGGAGGCCCAGCTCTCAACGGTCTGTTACCTCTTCACAACAGTGGGCACACGGGGTCCCAAATGAGGGCTGTGGGTCCCAAGGGTGCACGCTGTCACCCCTGGATCCCGACAGGCGGCAGAGGAGAACTCCCCTCACCACCATTATCCCGGCTATTACAGCGGAGACAAGACTGATTATAACGGACAAAGGTCACACTAAGCTGAGTAGAAGGACTCACCATTAAATGAAGGCAGAGACTGGAGTGGAGAGAGAGAGAGTGCCAAAAATCAGGTTAACACATACAGAGATCTTAAATGTCCCCTATGATGGTGTTTGAGTTGTTGTTATTAGTTTCGCTATTTCATTAGTTTACGATTACGTTCATTTTATTATGCTGAAGGCTGTTGTCATAGAAATAGAGGAAAACACTGTTCCAATGGATCAGCTCTGACTGAAGCATTCTGTTGTTACCTTTTGTGCATGCTTTGGTTGTTGGGGGCATTAACATGTTTTATAAGTTTCACTTTCACTTTTGTTGCGCTGAGTCTCCTCTCACTTTGCTCTCCGCGTTAAGTAACTCCCCTTCAAAGCGCTTTCACAACACAATCAACGTACATTCCAGCGTGAAACAATGAAACTACTGCACATCGCATCAGGTTTGTGAAGTCGCTGTGTAGTTTAATATCATGCTTTTGTATATTTGTGGAGAATTGTTGTGTGGGAGCACGGGTGACGTAGGCTTGTGGGCTGAGCTTTGGACAGAATCTTACAGCTAAGCGTAAGGAAGGTTTGAATCGGGACCATGAGAGATCGCAAAATTACTGAAACATGTATGGATGACAACTAAAACCTCTTCAGGCAAGTTTTTGATGAAGGGGCAACGTTATAACGCGGTAGAAAGCTCAAAGAAATGCCCTCTCTCTCTTTAAAATCACAATACAAACAAGGTGCTAGCCACTCATCACTATGTATATGTATTTTAGCTCCAGATTGTGCATATATGTTCCTGATTCAAGCAGTCAACAAGAAAAAAATAACACTGGATCACTATTTGACAGCATAACAGTGAACAACTTCCCAGGCAGCAGAGATGAGGAAGTTGGCACTAAACTCTGAATTATGAATTGATGTTGGATTGTATAAGTTTAGTTGTAAAAAATCACAACAACTTTAAATTGTGTTGCTGAGACAGCAGGCAAAACTATATCCTTATATGAACCAAATTAGATGTTCTCTTTGCAAAGTTTTAATTCAACATTTTACCTTAAAACAAGCTGCCCACCGACTTCCCTTCAGCAGGTTCACAGGGAAACAGCAAACACTGACACTGGGCACAGCGCTGACGTGTTGATTAAAATAACCACTAATGAATACAGCGCACCCTGAGGGAAAACCAATAAACACAACGGAAAAGCATCCACAGCAGAACAGCCCTGGTTTGGACTGTGAACACGCCATTACAGAAACCTTATTCCTACCTCTAAGAAAGTCTGCTGGGTTGATATCACATTAAAGGCGGAGTGTCCACTATCTGCATATCTCCATGGAGGCGTTAGTGGTTTACTTAGATGTTCCACAGTATGGTTTTAGCCTTGAAGAGAAACAAGGCCAAGTTACAGGTCAGTTCTGTCATTCTGATTTATGTTAGTAAGGCTACGTTTTTTTATTCAATGTAATTCACAATACTTAAATTTAAATTTCCACATAGAACCTAGGTAGTTTGACATTAAAAGTGTGTAATAGTAGCTAACTTATCTGGCAAATTCAGAACGATATCTCTGTCTATTTTTATACAGATGGATATCAGTCTGGTCCACACACCCTCCATTGCTTCTCAAGCCCGACCAAACGTGATTGTCCAATCAGATTAGGTTTTTTCAGTGACACTGATATTTTTTTTTTTACTTAATTTTTTTCCAATACGGCTGGACCATGCGTGTCCATGATTGGCTGATCTACCTGTCAGTGATGCTCATCTGAAAAGTAGATAACAGGAGTAAACAATGTATTCACAAAAAAGTGATATATCTTTTTCCACATTAAAAGCACTGTACATGCTGTGTATAATTAGCCACTGTCCGATCTCACTTCTATTGTACGCACTTCTTATTATCAGCTGTAGAATTTTCTTCTTTACATAAATCGTCCTATTGCTAATACTGCAATTTTCTCTATTATATCTGCTTAAAGTTTAATTTCATTTTTCTGTCAATGCATTATTAGCCTTTGTCACAGACTCTAACAAAACCTCTTTTTACCTTTTAAGATACACTCCTACCTATATAATTGGTCCACCTGACTGTATCTTTAAGGTTTTGAGATCCGCTGACGAAGCAGAGTTCCCTGTAGCCTTGGCTTTAAGAGAGATATGAAGGGTGAATTTAATACTACCAATTTATTCACAATTTGGTTCTTCAGCAAAATGAACTCTTGACGGAAAGTGAAGTGCTGGAGGTATTCCGCGGTGTGACTGAATGTTCTGATTTCCAGATATAAAGTATGAGGCACCTCCACTATGCTGCTCCAGGCTATACATATGGCTATAGAAAATAAAAACAAATATGGCAGCCAGAAGTTATTTTAGACAAAGTGCACACGAGGAATTACGCCCTGCCTCTCTGCAAAAAGAAAGCTGTCAGTAGCTTGTTGGCTGGGCTAGCATCAGTGAGTCTTCTTTTAATTAAGTTACATTCAAAAACTTATACTTACCTGATTATCATGTGATGTTAAAAGTACTTGCAAGTACGAGTGTCATACACAGTGTCATGTCTTGAGTATCTGATGAAAGCAGAGTAGCCTATTAGCTTGTGGTAGCTTTAGTTCTATATTTTCTTCATTATTATTATTATTATTATTATTATTATTATTATTATTTTATTATTAACTTATTCTCAGAGGGTGCACTTAGTTCTTTTGGTGTTCTCCATATAAAGATCAGCCACATCCAGCCTTTCTGAGCCTAAGAGGACGTATATTTGGCCCTATAGTCACTATTTTATCTGTTACATGTGTTTATTTTTTACCATCCCTGTCACATCAAGTCAGAATGTCAACAATTATCCTGAATCCAATTTAGTTGATGAGTGAGGCTGCTGGCCCATTTCCATGTTAATAAAATCATTTGCTTGTTACTGTTTGAGGCCTTATTAATTAAACATAACTGTGCTAATATGTGTTTATTTACTGAGCCTAACAGCACAAAAATTAAAAAAAAGTGAGCTAATATACTGAGCTCCTCCAATTCTTCTGCTATTACAAGATGTATTTAAATTTACATATTTATTTTCATGTTGTTCGAAAAAAAAAAGTAATTTGACCCATCCTTCAACTAATGTCACATCCCTCTCCAGATCTTCAGGTGAGTTTGGGGTATGTGAACAAATTGCCTGTGTTTATTTTTTTAGAAGAGAAGAAAAAAAGTATACTGAAAACTTAGTTCTCTTTTAATAACTAAAATCTCTGATAAATACATCCTGTAAAACTTAAAGGTCTTATATTACACAATATTGACTCTTGTGCATTTTAAGCCATGTTATAATGCTGCTACCTCTTCAAAAACATACCTGGAGTTGTTTTTTTGTTCCATTCACACGTTTGAGTAAGCCTCTTATTAGTCTGTTTACATCTTCAGAGCTCAAAATGCTCTGTTCCACCTTGTGATGTCATGTAGTGGTAGTTTTCAAGTTAACAGCTACTTTTTACCTTTAGTTCAGAAGAGACTGGTGATTCCAGGGCTGAAATCATCCACATAATTCTAGTGAAGGTGTGTGGAGTTTAAAACACAGTGGAACACTTCCTGTATTACCATATGACATCACAAAGTGGAACTGTGTGTTTTCTGTTTGGGATTCCCTGTTTCACATCGGGTGAAATTCAAAATGTTATTGATTGTGTTTAAATGTCTACACTCTAAGGGTCCACTATATTTGAGGGAGTTATTGGAGCCTCTGCCCAGAGTCAGTCGGTCAGTTGACCAGCTCGTGCTGCCTGTGCCCAAAGCCAGGGTCAAGACCAGAGGTGACAGAGCCTTTTCTGTGGCAGCGCCCAGACTATGGAACAGCCTCCCTCTGCCTGTCAGATCCTCTCAGTCTTTGACACAGTTTAAGACTAGACTGAAAACCCACCTCTTCTCCCTGGCATTTGGTTCTCACTAGGCAGGATATCTTGATGTTTTATTATTTTATTGTTCTTTGTTTCTTCTGTGTCATATTTTATGTATATCTGTTTTTGTTGACTTTGTGTGAATTATTTTGGACAGCTTATGTTGTATTTTAAATGCTCTATATAAATAAAATTGAATTGAATTGAAAATGCGTGAGCGAGGGTACATTTTATGGAGAGTTGAAAGTGGATTTTCCTAGAATTTAATCTTAAAAAAAACATTTTTAATTAGAGTATAACACAGCCCACAGATGAAGCACATGTGATTATGTTCATCAACATTCATACTGTTAATTGCAGTGTGAAAGCCCATGTGTGCAACAGAACGAGCCATTTGTTATTATAAACATGATGGAAATTAAAAATTACAATCAAGCTGGGATTGTCTGAGCTCATTTCTGCTCCATCCCACGAGTTTGTGTGAGCACCACGGGGCAGTTTCCATTCACTCACATTTACATGAAACATATGAATGCTTTAGTGGGTCCGTGCTGTGTTACAAGCTGCGATTAACGCACGTTTTTCTATATGATTTAATATTGTTGCTACAAGTGGTACAGTTAGCGCCCGTGCAAAGCCCACATCCACAGCGCTCATGGGGGAAATAACAGCCCTCAGAGAGCAGTGATTCTGAAAAGACCCACGTGTGCCAATGCTCTGTCCAGTCCTCTGCATTATTCATCTGCCCACAGCAAAACAAATATTAACATATCAAATATTAACATGAATCCCACCAGACAGTTACACCACTCCAGAGCTAAAAAGGGCAATTTAACGCCACATTTGGAGAGGAATGAGAGGGCTGCAGCGTGTCAGTCCAGGGGCACACAGGATTTCCATGACAATAACTCGGGTCTGCTCTTTTTTCATATTTGTTCCTTTTCAATAAACACCTGGAGTCTGTCCTGATCTAATGTTGAAATTGAAAATTACATGCAACACACAATTCATAATGTAACAGATCAGTTATGTTTAACCGTCAAAGTTTTCTTCATTATTGTAGTTAATTTCAGTTTGTTGTGTTTGTAGTTAAAGTAGCACATTCAAATTATGAACTTAAAGGTGCACTAAGGGGGTAATTTTTCTGATGGGGGAGTTCACCACCTGCTTGTCTCCATGGAGATCTTATTACTTAGCCCTGGATTGTTCCACAGTATGGCATGTAACATCTATATTGCAATTATTCAATGAATGCCTTGAAAAGCAGGTTTGGTTTTTTTTACTGTGAGCTTGCCTCTCCACAGAACTGAGCTGCACCTCGTCCTTTGGGTGTCACTCTAGATACATTTAAAGCCATACTGTGTGAGAGAAATTGCATTTCCGTGCTGTGCCGCCCCACCCTGCCAGATCAGTCCTTGTTATCTTGGCCTACGTCATCAGAGGTATAATACTCCCTACAATGGAAGCGTCACCAAACTGGACTTGAATGGACAATACTACCACAGTGTCTTGAGGGTTCATGTCTTGTCCCGTGATGACTAATGGTAAATAAACTTGCATTACAACTCCAGACTCATGCCTCTTCTGACAACGCTCTGACTACTCCAATTTATTCTACAACACTGTGTAACATTCTGGGCAAAGCAATAACATCTCCATGGTTCAATTACTTTGGCTCTTTCCATTCTCCTACAGTGTCATCTGGATTACACAGTTTAAACATCCATTCATAAGAACATTTAATCCTTTAGCTGACACTGCTGTAGTCCCTTTAATACATTATTTAACTGGCTTCCTATGATAAGGAGAGTAGAGTTTAGCAGGACACTGAGTGACACTGGGGACGGATGAGAAGTGACCCGCTGTATTTCTGACTTCTCTTTATACTGATAGTGTAATGTTTAACCTGGGAGGCTGGGGGAGTGTGGACACAGAGGAGGAGATGGGGAGAGGGAAGACAAGTGTTTGACTGGAGCCTGACCCTTTTCATGGAGTAATTGGCTGCAGCACACTTTACCGGCAGAGACAGAGAGGGAGGGGAAGAGAGAGAGAGAGAGAGAGGGAGAGGGGAGCGGGGGGGCAGAGGGAGAGACAGAGAAAAGGAGAGGTAAGGAGAGGAAGACGGAAACAAAGAAAGGGAGTGGGAGAGCGAGCGAGAGAGATGGGTGAAGAGGGAGAGAGATGGGTGTGTGGAAATAATAAGATTGTGCCCTCCCTGATACCTCTTCTCAACAAAATGGCCGCTAAAAGTATTGCAATTAAACACTATTTGAAAGCTTCTCAGCAGGAGGCGAACAGGGGGCAGATTCAAATTGTGTTATGCTTTTTAATATAAATATGTGCCTTCTGTTTGGGAGAACAAACACTCCCATCATAACATGGGAGTAAGCTCATTAAAGTTGGTTCTGCATAGCGTTTTTAGTGTTTTATGCTGTTTTGATAATACACAAAATGCACATAATTAATACTGTGCGTATTTACAGCTTCAGGTGTCTGCAAATCTAATAGTCTATAATCATACGAGGTAAATATTTTTTCAATCTTTTCATGCTCTCTAAGTAAATACATCACATTGATAGATGGCCGTCAGGGGTGGGCGCTCGTTGTGGGTGTCACCGTTTTGTCACTCAGACTCATGTCCCGACAGGTAAATCATGGGACAATTTGTTAAGCTGTCAGTGTGAGCCGTCACATCACGGGCCTCTCATTGGGTTGATTGACAATTTCACACAACATAGAAAAAAGAGTAATTATGTTTTTTTCTTCACAACAAGATCCAAGAATGTACAGTTGTGACTGCTCAACATAAAAGTTGACATGGCTTTATTACAATTTTAGAGCACATCGTAGTTTGCCTTGAATCAACTGGCTCTGTGCACAACGGTGACCGGCTAGTTCCAATGAGAGGGACAGTCTGCGCGACCATTCCGGCGTAATGTAATGTTTATGAGGTTTTTGCAAAGTGCTGAAATCACTAAATCCTGACAGAACATCCACCGGCAGCTCCCTGTCCACTGCCTGATCTGTCAGGACTTAGTGATTTTAGCTCTACTTGGTCCCTCTGATTATAACTAGCCGACAATGAATCTGCTCATGTTTCCATGGTAACCAAATTCCTTTTCAGCTGAACAGGTTTAAAATCTCAATTAGCTACTATAGTGTGAGTAGATTTTTTAGATCAAATATTTGTGAATGAAAAAGATTAGATAGGTCACTAGAGCTTTCAAAAGTCTGCGGGGAATGAGGAAAAATATCAGAAGTGGAAAACTGAATAGAACTGAATGGAACTGTTGATCATCTCACACTTATGAGCAGCAAGGACGGAATGGCATCAGGCCTGTGCTACAGTAGTGGAGGTCAGACCACCGACTGCTTTTTAAGTCAACATCTCTACTGAATTGTATTTTAAGGTAATGCTCTACATTAAGTCAGTTTACCCCATTATCCCACAACCAAAGCCACTTTAGTAATTGTGGCCAATACTACTAACTGCTGATGCACTATAGAATAAATAGACCATGTATTTTCTCTAAAAGACATATAATAATAATACATAACACTTATATTGCACTTTTCATGACACTCAAAGACACTTCACACAGTTAAAGACATAACACAAATGAAAGAAACAGATAAAAATAAAAAGGAGATGCAGTTATTTGAAGGCAATTTTGAACAGGTGAGTTTTCAGGGTTTTCTTGAAGATGGTGAGTGTGAATGAGTCTCTGATTTGTTGGAGGGTGGGCACAGCAGCAGAGAAGGCCCTGTTCCCCCCAGGTCTTATGTTTAGTCCTGATGGAGGGGGAGACAGGAGGTTGGCATCAGCTGATCGGAGAGCGCTGGTGGGTGTATGGTGGTGGAGGAGCTCAGAGATGTATCTGGGGGCCAGGTTATGGAGGGACCTGTACACAATGGCGAGGAGCTTGAATTGAATGCGCGAGGGGATGGGGAGCCAGTGAATATCTCTGAGGGCAGGGGCGTTCACAGGAGGAGGTGAGGAGGTGAACCGTAAAGCCACCGACTGCAGTAGTCGAAGCGGGAGGTGATAAAAGCGTGGATGAGGGTTTCAGCAGACTGTGGGGAAAGGCAAGAGATGTTCCGGAAGTGATAGAAAGCATATATGAAAAGAATACATGCAACGGAGAAAGGGGACATAGAAGGCCAATATTACGCTATTTTCTGATTTATGTTACAATGTTGTTTCCACATTACATAAATACCCGAGTTGTGTTTTGTTTCTTTCACACCTGTTTAACACACAAACCCTGTGTATTTAGGCTGAGTTCTTCTCTCAAACAGAAAACACTCTGTTCCACCTTGTGATGTCATGTGGTAATACAGGAAGTGCTCCACTGTGTTTTTAAACTTCACACACCTTCACTAGAATCATTTGGATCATTTCAGTCCTGCAGTTGCCTGTCTCTCCTGAACGAAAGGTAAAAGGTAGATGTAGACAGACTAATGACAAAGAGTTACTCAAACATGTGTGAATGAAACAAAACACAGGTATGTTTTTGAGAAGATAACAACATTCTAACATGGCTAAAAGCTCACAAGAGTCCATTTTGCATAAAACGGGGAAACACAAACTGAAAATAAATAATTCAATAAATAATAAATACATAAAGAATTAATAATAAGAATAAGAATAAAAATAAAAATAAGAAGAAGAAGAAGAAAATGAGCTAAATCAGAACTGAGAGGCACTACTACTTTTCACAATAATTTTCTACAGTTACACCCCATCGTGTCAATAAGCCTGTTCCTGCTGCAGCTCTGATAGTCCTCACTCTGTACTGTATGTGTGTGCTTTGTATCAGTCAGCGCAGTGTGATCGGCTCTTGCATGTGGAGAAGAAGTCAGGTGAACAAGGACTTCTGGCGGTTGTGCTATAGAAATATCTTATGGTGTTTACTGCCACTTAACTGAAAATAGCATCATTTTACGGGGGGGGGAATATATAAGATAGACGACACACATTTGACATTAACGCTTATCGAGCATTTTTGATAAGCTCCTCACTTGATGACTTGTTCAGGGCATGCGAGCTGAAGTTCAGGGAGGAACAAGAGAGGGCTAGTGACAAGGGATGTTACGACATACACACATTTTAAAGAAAATGGATTATGCAAAATGTACTCAAGAGCTTTTAATCATGTTGTTTTCACTTTTCATTTGCCCTCTCAGAGTCATATGAGTGATTCATGCATGTTTGAGTAATCTGTATTCCCCTGCATTCAAGACGACATTCCTCCAAAAAGTCCAGTTTTCCCCTACTTCCCATATAGTCCAGTCCAACTTTATTTGGAGTGGATGTTTGAGGGTGTAATACCTTTTTTTCTGTCCTGCGGTGTGACAGCTCCGTTTCCCAGCCTTTTCCGGTCCTTCTTTTGCCACCTCCCTGTTTCCCTGCAGCTGCTATTTATTTCCTAATCAGCCCAGGGTAGCCTATATATACTCCCTCTGGTCGTTCAGTTCTTGCTAGATTGTTGAACAGTCAAGAGAGACACTCAAGCTCTGTACCTGAACAAATCTGTTGTTTGCCTTCTGCAATTCTGAACTTGTATTAAAGTCTGTCTGAGGGACCTGTTCCTGAGTTTATTTTCCCAGTCTGTTTCCCATATTAATTCCCCGTAGTGGAAGAGATTTGTGTTGACATTAAATAAGACATTCATTCCTCAGTTGTTTATTGCTTTAGTTGTGATATTAAGAATTACCTGTTTGAAGGACACTTTCTGTTGTATTTTCTTAGACTAAGAAGTTTGGCTGTATATTTTGTGTTGCATTTGAGTCCAGTTTTACCTGCGTGATAACACCTTTGTACTACAACAATTGTGAGGAAACCCGATCACAAGCACTGTAAGATTTTTTTGTGCAGCTCTTAATTTGAGACATTTTAACATGGCCTTTCCGCGTCAGCCCGCCGGACCGTCACTACAAATTTTCCATGTCAAACAATTAGAATGGTTTTTCTTAGGAAATACAGCTGTCATGCCGCAGGACATCAAACTGGAGCATGTTCAAAATTTTTCAGAAAAGCTGAATTTTACAAAAATAAGAATATGATCATGATTTCTTTTGACTTGTATCTTAAACCCTTAACCCTGAGCTCTTCCTGGTGCATACGTGTCAGACAAGCTCCTTTTTGTGTAACTGTCTTTTTAAATATGTGATTTTTCATGTCACACCACAGGACCCCCTTTGGATTCCAGCATTAATCTGCTTATATCTTTAATATGCTTCCCTTTATGCCAACACCTTTATGAACTGTCTCTGATACAAGAGACTCATTCTAGAGCTTTTGGAAGAAAAGGGCATTTTACTGTATTTTGTTAAAATACCAAAACATAAAATATGACTCTATACTAAAACTATATGTAATTTATAGAATACATATTTGTGCACAGTTGAGTTGAATTTTGGAGAAGGAAAAATTGTATTTAAAAATTGATTATGCTCAAAATGGGTGTCACGTCAAGTACGCTTTTATAGAGCACGTTAAAACACACACACTCACTGCACTGTACTTACTTCTTCTCTGATTTACTGTGAGACATGTAGGATTCAGCAGCATTGCAAAGCACAAATGAAAAAAAAAAAAAAATTGTGATGGCGATCACAGTGGCCACAGTCTATATACCATATAGAGGTTGTATTTAGTCCTTCTATATCACTATCCAGATTTCCTTCTGCATTTTCTGCAAGTCTATAAACTATAGCCTGACTTTTCTGCACTCAAGATGGATTTGCGATGGCTATAGCAAAAGAAAAATTAAATTATGTCAACTGGACAAAAGTTTTAGAGTGAAGATGTTTCGCCGCCCATTCAAGTGGCTTCTTCAGTTCTGTTCAAATTGCTGGTGGACACTTATAACTTCTGAAGGGCAGAGCGGCAAAACGTCTTCACTCTAAAACTTTTTGTCCCGTTGACAGAATTGAATTTCCTTTTGCTATGGATCATACCTTTGAACGACTGAGGGATTACACGGACATCTTTGCAATGGCTGTTTCTTTTTTCAGTCTTCAGATTAATTTTCAACTACCGTGTTTATTCTCATCTACTCAGATACAATGCTTAGATAACAAGCAATATGGCAAAAGTTTCAAACCAAACTCGCAAAGGCATTACCGAAGAAAAATGTCCAATACTGTATGTACATGCTCCATAAATAGAAAGACGCGGGTGGCAGAAGAAGAGCGACAGAGCTCGGATGGAGTGACTGGGACATTGCACAAAAGAGAACGGAGGAGTGTGGAGCTGAGGGGGCTACACATTTCCTCTCAATTACATTAAAAAAGCGAGAAACAAGGGATGCAAGCCGCAGATAAGAGCCAGTTGATTAAAGAGGCAAGAGCCAAAGAATAGAATCCCTGTATTTAGCATTCTCCTTGCAATGCGCGGGCTTATTTTCATGGCCTAGTTTGTCAAAATGAGAGTGAGCCAGAGGGTAAGACCATGCAGCAGGCGCACAGTAGTCATGTTGTGATTGAGACATGAAAAATGCAAAACAGAGAAAGATGAAGATACTCTGCCTCATCTAATTATTGAGCGCTTACCGTGGTTTCAACAGCTCATGTCATACTTCAAATAACAGAGTGTGGAATTGTACTGGCAGACATAATCGAGTCTATTCAAGTAGATTGAGAAAGAATTGATTTTAAACTTTTGGTGGCAGCATTAGTGTCTTTTTACACTCGTTTGTCCCTCGTAGCTTTGTTATTTGATATCGTGCAATTTAAAAACATTTATGTGGGTAGAGAGAGAGAGAGAGAGAGAGAGAGAAAAAAAAAAACAGCCTTTGACAATTATGACATGTAGTTATAAAAAGAGCCAGCAGATGGTGCCAGGCCTGTATCTGCTGACATGGAAACATTGACAGTGGTTTGTCTATAAACAAAGCCTGCTTCTGTTGCACTTACTACGCTTATTCACGGAGGTATTTTAAGCAAAGAAATGTTCAGAAATGGTTTGGGGAAAATGCCTGGGATGGATAATTGGGAATTGTGTTTGGAACTCTGGATACGGGAGACAGAGTAATAATGTAGGATTAAGGAATGAACTAAAACAACAGGCAATGTTTTGAATGAGAACACAACTATTAAAAGCTCAAAAAGTTAATTGTATATCCTACAAAAGTAAAGTTGTAAAAAAATAAACCGGTGTCTAATAGAGGTCTAATTTGGCACATTATGACTTCCAGATTGCAGCAAAAACATCTTGATTTCAAAAACATTGTCCACATTTCTAAATTTAGTTTACATATTAAACCCCTTTCCATTTTATACTTGGGCTATTTGGGGTAACTAAAGCTTCTCAAAATATTAGGGCCATGGATTGTCTAGTTATGGGAATTTATTTGCAAACTTGAACAGTGCATCATAAAATTGCAAAAGTATTCATGAAAAATTGATATATTGCAATTTGGGTGTTGTGTTTATTTTCTAAAACCACTATTCCTTTTCCATACCCTTCGCACTTCTCTCTAATACTGACATTAGGGCGACAGCGGCACACGTGCTGGAGTGATTGTGTTATAACTAGAAGCTGGGTGGTTTGGTTGTTGTGTCCAAATGAGGTGCAGTTGCTGTAGGAACAACCAGGTAGTGCCTATCAGCCCTATGTAAGCTGTCAAACTCACAATATATTATATGCCAGTGACATATTGCCACAATTAACATGTGATGAAATAAAAATGGAGTGACATTAACAAAATGAAGCAAGTCAGCGGTAATTAAGCTAATGATGATGAATTATTAATGACAGAGTGAGATGTGTTAAAACATGAATATTACAATGCCACTGAGTCCTTTGTGCAGTACATTATAGCTTTGCCATGTTAATCATGATGTACTAAATGTGCAATACCTATTCATAAAAATACACTGAATTAGCTTTTAATAAAACTGCCCCATCACTGCTTAATCCGAGTAACCACGGTTATTTTTGGACAGTGTGAGTTTGCAGAGCTGTTTCATTCCTTTCACAAATCACAAATCTCCCAACCACCCACTTCAAAACAGGCATATTGTTAACGATACTTTGTGATCAATATCAACTACTCATAATGAACGTGTCTGTAAGTAATGACAGAGTATTTAAATGTTCCAAAACGCACGCAATGTTATTCTCACAGCCCATCCCATAGCACTCTTGTATTGTTTTCATCTCTCTCTTAAGATACAGGGATGCATCTAGATGAAGTATGATTCCTTTATTGAACACAGATCAGAGATGTTAATACAAGCCATTACCTCCTGAGTACCTTAGCTGCATTATGATAATAGGCGTCATTATAAACTCAGCAGTCTCCAAAACAGATGATGCTGCAATTAAGCCCCGGATGATATCGATATTTTGTGAATAAATGACACCGCAGGGGGCTTGAAGTTTCCAAAAGTTTATGAATTTATGAATTTTTATACGTTAATCTTTAATGTCAAATTTTGCGCACCAGGAAAATGAATCCATACATTTTGATCTCATTGTCTCATAACGGTTTACTACTCGCTACCAAGCACTACGGCCTGTGAGTAAACACAGTAAAATCCTGCTGGCCTGCATTAAAGTGCATCACATAGAAGTGCTTGGTTAGTGAAGATATCCGGCACGGCTCATTAAGTCATTTTAAATCTTATCGTAAATGTTCAAAACACTGTAATATAAAGGTGCACTAGGTAACTTTTCTGGTTGAGGGTCAGCCACCTGCTTTCTCTATGGAAATACTATTGCTTGTCAAGTAGGTTCCACAGTATGGTATTAAGCATCTACTTCCGTTGTAAGGGATGGAAGTACTCAAACTGTACTATCTGTAGTTGCTGTGTGCATATCAGATAAAGGCACTTCAGCAGGTCGCACAACTCGTAATATCTACTTTCTTAACTTGATATCAAGAAAAAAATACAAATAAATGAAGAGGAATGAAAAAAAAACAATGAAAATGATAAGAATGAAGATGATTTTGGGGACCACAAAACAGGATCTAACATAAAATACGTATACGCTGTTTAGCAATGACTATCCAAACACTCCGCTAACACAAATATGCATGGTATTATTACACATAATCCAACTCCTTTTGTTATTTAGTGAGCATAAACCTGAATTGGAGATATCTTATCCCTTCGTACCAGTCAGGCCAAATGATCTGCACCACATAATGGAGATGCAGTTGCTAGGACACAGAGCGAGGATAGTAAACAAACCTAGAGGGATCCAACCTGCTCTTTTCACCTAAACAAAGTTAGTCTAAAAACCACAGTGTCTCGCCTGTCTTCAAATTCACCAGGAAGGAAACGTTTTGGTAGCACACGGCCGTTTAAATGGTGTGGTCCACTAAAGCTAGCCCTCAGTAATTAACTGTCACAGCGCTTCAAAACTAACAAATGGACTGTGTGTCAAGGAGCGCCTATTAATTTAGCGGCGTCTGCGCGTCCACCCTCAGCCTATTATCACATTACTACACACATTTTACTATCTCCACCTCCAGTACTGTCAAATCTCTCTATGCAAGCAATAAATGTATTAAAGGCGCACTATGCAGTTTTTCTGGCGGAGGTCTCGCACCTGCTTGTCTCCATGAAGATATTATTGCTTTGCCTGGAATGTAATGCCATACTGAGAAACATTCCAGTCAAAGCAATACAATTTACAAGGAGACAAGCAGGTGGCACACCCTCCACCAGAAAAGTTACATAGTGCACCATAGGTCTTTAGTAGGTTATGTTCCTTCCTTGAATATTACCTTAGTGATTCCACAATATGTTTTTTGGTTTTTTTTTCCCATTTAGACAGCTGATTTAAAATGTATTTCAAGTGATCTACACCGTAAGAAAAAATTGTGTTAATATACAGTAAAGAGTTGGCAGCAAAATGTGACTGTTTAAAGCAATATATTTACGGTAAGCATGCAGTCATATACAGGTGTACAGTATCTTATGGTTACTACTTTTATTTTATGACCCATTACTGTTGGTGAATTTACGGCTTATATCTGTTTAACACAGTAGCTTAGAAACAATGACTTATTAAAAAATGAAAACATGTGCATCAATTATACAATAAATATCAACACAATGAAACTATGTGACTGCTTGAACATTGTAAATATTTGAACATACACTAAAATACACAGCCTCAAGTAAGACAGTCAACTCTATCCTCTGACCACTAGTTCAGGTCAAATACAATGTATTGTTTCACTTTCATAATTGTCAAATGGCTCAAAGACAGTATTTATAACAAACCAGTTATCTGGAAATTAGCAACACATCATTCACTCGCATCTTTAAACAAATATGATGCCAGCCAGTGTAAGCTACCAGACTATGTAGGCTCTTTCTATGAGAAAACACATGTGTCTCACAAAATATATTGTTGGTTCCCAACCAAGTCTTGGGAAAAGATGGTTATTAGCTATGTTGTTTTAACATCTTACTTAGAAAGTATAAGCATTTGTACAAATAATGTAAAATCTTAGACTTAACCTTTTGCTATTGAGAGAAAAAGCCAGAGCCACATTTGACGGGTGAGAGACTTTGTTCAGTTCCTCGTTTTTCTCCAGAAATACCAACATGAATCCAGGGAAGATGCATTCGTAGCATAATCAAAAGATTAGGTCAAATTACACAGAACTCAGACTCCTCTATCATGAGACAAAGGCGTGGCCAAACACATGTGCTCCAAGACAATAAATATTGTACTATACCATGAATTCAAACTGGAGAGTCCTGCTCAGAGTTTAGGGGCGTTACCTTGGCTAATGTACGGTAATCTACAGTTTCAAATGAAAACTTTGAACTTACGTACTTACGTACTTTTGAAGTTGAGTCTGTTTTTTACAGTTTTTTGTTTTTTTTTACAGTGTAGTTAGATTGACCTTGTACTAATACTTTATACTATGTGATAGGTTTCTGTCAAATTCTTGTGTTAATTCAATTAAGTTAGAACTGAAGACTTGAAGTTATTACACTTAAAATATAAGAAACAAACATATATGTAAAATGCAAGGAATAGAAGCACTCATCTTTAACTTCCAAATAAACATCAGGACAGCTTTTCCATAATGTATGTAGTGCCATCTGAGCTTCCCTTTCCCCTGCAGCCACTGCATTAAACCTCACACTGCTCGTTTGCCGAACAACCTCAGGGCACAAATCTTCCATATGTGGTTTATTGCTGCATGAAAAATCTGCAAAAATCATTTATAACATATGGGAATCTGGTCATGTGTACTGCTCTTCAAAGGTAACATGTTATGAGAGAAAAGAGAGATTTGGGCCTTCCTACTGAGACCAATGCATTTTGATGCTTTTCGCCGTATTATCAGAGAGGGAGCGTTTCAGCTTACCCAAAGTCATTTCGCCATCATATACACTTTTAAAGAGCCAATACCACCGGAAACCATTTGTGAGTTTGAAGGGAATATAGGGGACTTTTTGCCTTAGTGAACCTTGGCTATGACTTCTCCATTCCTCTTTCGGTCCAGTATAGAGTATATCATTTCCAACATTTTAGCACAATTTTAGCTGTAAATTATTGTGAGATTATTATCAGAAACTCTTACAAAAAGGTGGAAGATCTGGTGTAAGATTGGTTGGAAAACCCACAGCCTTTGACAATCACAACATGTAGTTATAAAAAGAACCAGCAGATGGTGCTAAGCCTGTATCTGCTGACATTTATAAATTGAAAGTGTTTGTCTTAGCTAAAAACGAGACCCACTAATGCTACATTTGCAGATTCAAAGCAAATTTTATCACATAAATGGTCAGAAATGGTTTGGCGATGATGACTGGACAAAAAAAAAATATCTATGAAGAGTAACTCAACATAACCTAGGTATGTTTACTAACATTGTTAAAAGCTCATTTTATATCCTGCTCCTTAAGCATTAGGCTAAGTTGTAAAGAAATTCAAACCAGTATCCAACTTTACCAGGAAATTATTGTGAGAGTGATCAGAAAGTCTTACCAAAAGCCGGTCGGGGATGTGTCCAAACTAAGACAGATGTAAGATTGATGTTAGAGCCTCCAGGTCTGTCTGAAGCAGGTGCTATAACAAAACACATTAAGGAAAGGTGAAGTACAAGTGTCTTTCTGAATAGTTTTTTTTTGTTTTTGTCTCTATAACTTTCTGTTCAGTTTGTCGTATGGTGTTTCTTTTAGCTCAGGTGAAAATGTTCTATGCCATATGAGGACATTAGTAATTCTGAGTAGATACTTTTGTTGGCTCATTTTTTCCACTCACTGCTTAAACATGATCATGAACATCCTTTATATTACTTCCAAGGATTATCAGCAATTCCTCGTATTTCTTAATCAACTGAGTCACCACTATATAGCCCCAAATAAGGGTTATAAGATAAGACAAGTTTATTTGTATAGCACAATTAGTACACAGATAATTCAAAGTGCTTTACAGAATAAGAAAGATATTAAAATCACAATACAACAAATCAAAACATAAATAATCACAAATAATCATCATAAAATGAACATTAAAAGAGAAGAGTGCAAAATAAAAACATTTCAGTCATGTGCACAACTAAACAGAATCGTTTTGAGCCTTGATTTAAACATCGTCAAAGTAGAGGCCTGTCTCACATCTTCAGGAAGATTGTTCCAGGTTTTAGCTGCATAAAACTGAAACACCAATACTCCATGTTTAGTTCTGACTCTGGGCACCAGCAGGAGGCCGGTCCCTGAAGTCCTCAAAGTGTGAGATGGTTCATATGGTGCGAGGCTATGGAGAGACTTGTAACAAACAGAGCTGCTTTAAAGTCTATTCTCTGAGCCTCAGGAGCCAGTGCAGAGACCTGAGCACAGGACTTACTGTATGTGCTTTTACTTCCTGGTTCTAGTCAGGACCCGAGCAGCAGTGTTCTGGATGTACTACAGCTGTCTTAACGCTCGTTTGGAGAGGCCAGTGAGCAGGACGTTACAGTAGTCTAACCTATGAGCAGGCCGTTACAGTAGTCTAACCTACTGGAGACAAATGCATGATAAGTCTCTCCAAGCCTGGTTTTGACAGTATACCTTAAATTTTTGCTATGTTTTTTAGATGGTAAAAAGCTGCAGAGGTTATTAATTTGATGTGGCTGTTAAAGTTCCCGTCTGAGTCCATTATTACCCCTAGATTTCTAGCCTGAGTTGAAGGTTTTAGAGAGAGAGACTGGAGGTGACTGATGATACGTTCTCTTTTTCTGACTGTGACTTTAATCTTGTCTGAGTTTAGCTGGAGAAAGTTGTTTTGCATCCACACACAGATCTGTTGGATGCAGTTCCAGAGTGAATGAAGATAAGATAATACAATATCATTTCAGGCGTTCACTGTTGGTGGTTTTCAGATTCTAGATTCTGTGATGATGTCATACTCTCGGAGGGGGGCAAGAGCCACGTTTCCCTTTTGATTACACTGTACTTTGCCACGAAATATCCAAAATGTAAATTCACACATACCTGAACCTGATCATTTCTATTAGTGACTAGACCCAAGAACTCACTATTTAACAGCAAAAAACTTAATTTGAACAGTATTCATTTCTAGCTGCCCCTATCTGTGTTAAATATGATTGGCCTATAGAATGTTGTAATGTCATCTGAAACCCAGCAATATGTTTAAACAAGGCCAGAATTGTCTTGAGCTGCTTTTCAGCTTTGCCTTGAAATTTAGTACACTGGATTAGTGTGTTTGTAAATACACTTGCATATACAAATTCCTTCACAGTATAATTTCACATGATGTATGCGTTATTTACTTTACCAATGCCAGTGGTGGAACGTAATGAAGTAAAAGTAATAAAGTACTGTTCTTAAGTACAAATTTAAGTACAAAGTAAGTATCTGTACTTCACTTTACTTTACAAAAATGTACAGTGGATACTTTTTGCTTTTACTTCATTACTAGCAGGTATCTGTACTTTCTACTCCACTACATTTTGAACAGAACTGAAAAGTAAAAGTATTTTTTATTATTGTTTGAGACCTGCTGAAAAGGCTTCGGGGTTTGTCTTTAACACATTGATGATTTGAGCAAACAAAAATGTACAAATAAAAACCGCTAGGAAAAATGTAATTGTTAAAATTTAATTGTTTCTGTTGAACAAAATTCAACACAAATCTTTATAAAAACCACTACATTAGGAGTACATTTTTAAAGGAATACTTATAATATTTTTACTTAAGTGGATTTTTTCATGTGATACTTTTACTTGAGTATTTTTGCTCTGGTATCTGTACTTTTACTTAAATAACAGAACTGAGTACTCCTTCCACCACTGGCCAATGCATCAGCCTATAAGGGATCTTGGTTTTGTTCTACTTTGAGCAAGACACTTCAAGATGAATCAACCAAGAAACCATGAAACACCAGTGACATCATGGCAGTATGCAATGTCGATAGGAGTAATTGAACTGCCAATAGTGGGTTCATGTAAATGCTTCCCATGTCTGTTTCTACGTACTACTTCATATCTTATTACTTCATAAATCTGTACTGTTTGTTGATACTTAGATATGAAACGGCATCAAGGCAGAGAGCCCTTTATTACATCGTTTTTCTCCAGCTATTTTAGTATGCATATGCTTATTTTACCAGCCAACCTCTTATATTGATCCAACATAAATATTACATGTAACTCTCATTTGTGGAGATATTACATTTGGGGTTCTGTGTTGCTTTTTAACCCAGCAACAACAGCAAGAGCAATATGAAATCATTTGCACTTGAAAAACGCGGGCACTTCTGGTGAGGGTAAATTGTAGGGGAAAAGCAGGGACCCATATGTAAATGTCCCAACAATTTCAGGGTGCACAGTGAGCTCGAAAGGCTTTAGTCGCTAGATATGTGCATATGATCTGCTCCTATAGGCAGCTGATACACACCGTCAACAGAAAGTGGGGAGCGCACACATCCAGCTGAGCCAGGTCCAATCAATTTGCACTTTAAAGGCTGCTCCTCCTCTCCTATACCAGCGCCTCCACAGACCAGTCCGGCCTCTGCACTACAGGTTACTACAGGATCACTCATCTGTTCTTTTATATAGCATGTATACAAAGAAAGTATACATCTTTAAAGGTCCAGTATGTAACTTTTCCATGAAGATCTTGCTGCTTTCCCTGGAATGCAGCACAGTACGGTGTTAAACCATAGACTGTATAAAGAAGTGGACTAAGGGAGTGTCACCCATAGCGTTCGGCTCCAGTCAAATGAAGCTCATCCAGGCTGGCAGTTATTAATGTCATGTTTCCAGTCAAATGAAGCTCATCCAGGCTAGCAGTTATTAATGTTCATGTCTTCATTTACGGACATAATAGCAAAATAAAAATACCAGGATCATGTAGAGCGGGTCAGTACAAACATTTAAAGACCAAAATGACGAGCCTGATAGAAGTTACGGAGAGAGAGGCGACGGGTTTTCAATAGAAAGTGAATCGGAGCCAGTTGATGGAGCCGGAAACACACTCATGCTCACTTCCTATTTGCAGTGCGGCGATTAGCAGGTTAGCTATGTCCATTTATATATACAGTCTATGTGTTAAAAAAACAGTATTGGATCTATTGAATCACTGTTGTGTTTATTGTTCACAGATCTGACTCATAACTTAATCTGGTAGAGCGTCACCTACATGTCTCCATGGAGACAGACTGCAAGACATGCCAGACCAAGAAATATAACTGCGTGGAGACAGACAGATGGTGGATCCCTCTCCTGAAAAGTTAGAGTGCATATTTAATCAAGCTCCAGTTTAGTTTTATATATGTAGTTATGTAGTTTATTTTACCACCATGTCCAGAAAGGGATGCGATTCATTTATTGAATATTGTCATTTAGATTTCACTCTTCTCTCAAGTGCGTTAATGCTTTTGGATGTGTTTCAGATGTGCACTGTGACCTGAATCCTGATTTGAAACCATAAATTTCAAATGTAAAAACCCACCATTTGAAACTGTGCCAATGCAGCGCTATATGTAGAGCTAATCTATTTCACTAAATGCAAATGCTGTGGATGGGATTTGTTTTCATGGTACTTGCTGCTGTAGGTGTGCAAAATGAGGAGCATCATACAAGCCTCATAATAAATACATGCAGATAAAACACGTGGTTAGAAACGGTAGCCTTTTGTGTGCGCAGTATTGTTCTGAACTCTGGACTGTGATAAAGCCTGAATAAAAAGATATATTTAGAAACAAAGCCTCTGTTTTAGTGGATGTGAGTTGTGTGGAGAGCGGGGAAAGCCTTTGTCTGGCACCAGCTGCTGACAATGATGAGATCCATCTGTCCTTCAGAGGCTCCTGTCTGCTTTTGTGACCTTCCCTCTGGCAAATCAAACTTTCACAAGTAAAACACCACAGATCAAGTACAGAGCCTCCTGGTGGACGTCTGTGGTCAAAAACTAACTAGGTTTATGTAAGAGGTATTTTGGCATTAGCGCTCTGTTGTTGAGAAAAACGAACAGAAATCTTAATCGTGTACTATGCAACTTTTCAGGTGGAGGATCCGCCGCCTGATTGACTCCACGGAGATGTTATTGCTTTGGCTGGAATATTCTGCAGTATGTCATTAAACTTGCATTTTATTTACAAGTGTTTTTATTGGTCAGAAATGCCTTAAAAAACTCCCATTCTTTCTGTGAGCGGGGTCACTTCTCCATAAACGGGAGCTGTAGCATGGCCTGATGGCGTCTCCTGCTCATCACCATAGAGATAGACTGGTTTAATGCCATATTATGGAACTAATAACATCTTCACGGAGATAAGCAAGTGGCAGACCATCCATAACAAATGCACCTTGAAATTGAACAAATCCACCTTCCAACATGTTTACACACAAGACTGAGATGTAGCACTGTACAAGACTGTATACATGTACATGCACAGTTGTGGATGACGTACTCCATTTTTTTTTTTACTTAAAAGTACAGATAGAAAGATAAGACGTTACTCAAGTAAAAGTAAAAGTGTCAGATGAAAAAATGTACTTAAGTAAAAGTATTTAAGTATCCGTTTAGAAATGTACTGTAAAAAGTAAAAGTATTTCACACGTATTGTTAATTTGTTAAAGTGTTAAATGTAGTGATACTGATTAAAAATGATATATATTTTGTCAACAGTTGAAATGTAGTGATACTGATTAAAAATGATATATATTTTGGTCAACAGTTGCAATACGAATCAGTTTCTTAATTTTTCATATGAATTTTGTGTATTTATTTTTGTTTGCTCAAAGCTGAAGGTTGAACTCGAAAACTTTAGTCAGGATGTTACCACGGATATGGTAAAAGTAAAATGTATCCACTGTAAAATTAACTTAAGTAAAGTACATATACCTAAAAATTCCACTTAAGTACAGTACTTTACTACTTGTACTTTGTTACCTTCCACATTTATACATATATACATATATACATATATACATACATAGCAGTTATAGGATATATGGGACAGAAAAGACATGGTGCTCACTCATGGAATAACGTAACAGTCATTCTACTTGTATATAAACCTCACCTATAATCTCTATGAACCTGTATGAAAACTGTAACCAGGAAACATAGCTAGTAAACTCTTACTCCGTGGATGTGTGATCAAAATCTTAAGCAGAAAAATGTGGCTTAGCGGTAGAGCTCCAGCATATACGACAATGATATTTTTGCAAGTTCAGTCAAATGTTTGTTCACCTTTTCATGCTAAACTTTTAACAATGAACCAGTGGCATGTCAAAAGTATAATTAAATGGTTACGACATATATCCAAATAATCCCGTTTTAATCCTCCTTCTGCCTGTTTGAAGCATGGTTGAAGTCACCGTGTCCTTTAGTACACCCTACTGGACACTGAGCAGACTGCAGCAACCGCGGTTCCGAATGTCCCTTGTGTTGTTGCTTTTACAGCCGGAGAGGTCATCAGCTGAAAAAACCCAATGGAGGAATCTGGAGGAATCGGACATCTGAGGAGATTTCTACTGAGTGCAGCATAAAAGTCACCGCACGCCACAGCAATGAACCATAAATATTAATCAGCTTCATTATAGTTACATTTCCTTCTTTTGTGTATAGTCAAATTTGCATTTAGATTTCAAATGACATCATGTAAGCAAATGAAAATGAGGGGCGTACACTGCAGTTATTAAGAGAAAAAATACAGGTTTACATAAGATTGATCGAAATTCCACATTATGTTTGGCTTCTATTTACTGTCCACAGTTACAGATGAGCTTGTGTTTTTGCCTGAGGCCCTTGATGTGCGCGACTGGGATAGATTTGCAATAAGATACAGAGTTTGAAAAGTGGAAATATGAAAAAAAGAGAGCGGGGAAAGAGAGAGGGAACAAGATAGAGAGAGATCATGAGATGTCTTCACAAACTTCACAGCAGAGTATAGAAACAGGAGTAAATTTGAGGGCGGCAGAAAAATGCGAACGAAAGAAGGAAAAAATCAGATGAAATGCAGGCAGAATTAAAAACGGGAGCTCCACTCATTATTCATCAGATCTGAACCACTGCCGGGCCTCCACACGCAGCTCAAAGACGGTTAAACTGCACAGAATGAAAATGGGAGGAAGGAGATCCCAGGATTCATTAGAAAGGCGTCCAGACCACTGCCCGTCAAGAAACAAAGTGTTATCCAAAGCCACAAAGGATTTCAGTGCCAAAATGTGCAAGGCGTTAGTTAGTCAGGTCTTTTGTAAATCCTGCCATCATTTCGTAATTGTGTATATTTGGCAGATATTATAGTTTTTAGTTTGGACAAAAGTTCACAACTTCATAATGAGAGGTTTAAAGAGGTTATAAGTTACAGGTTAGATCTGCGGAGAGGCGAGTCTAGTCACAGTAAAAGTGCAACTGTCGACTAAATAAGTTACATAGTGCACCTTTAATGTCCCCATGAAGAAATTTGTCTCACTCGTAAAATCACACAATTCAAGTGCAAATCAATATGTTCCTTAAGGGGGGTATTAGGAATTTATTTTTTTTTCTACCATGTTATAACTAGGGATGCACCGATCCAGTTTTTTTCAGCTCTGATACAGATTTCGATACTATAGCTTTCTGCCAGTACTCGATGTATTCCAGATATTTCCTGTAAACAAAACTATAATAAGACAAAACTGATGCAAATGTGTTATGTAACTGCAATTTATCTCTCAAGTAACTACAAAACAACTTTGAGGCCAACTATGACCTGTAAATGGTTGCATTACATCAGTTTATATGTCCAACCAGGATATCTGCTGATCTGGTATTTGGAAGTCAATATCCAATCTCACAAATTTTTCAATATCGGCGCTGATGTCAGACACCAGTACCAGATCCGTGCGTCCCTAGTTATAGCACTGTTCCCTCATCAGAAACACGGCAAGAGGCTTTAAATGCCATCCATGCATGTTTCAGTAATTTACCAATCTCTCCCGGGCTCCTATTTGCACCCTCTTTATGGTTAGCTGTAAAATTCTGTCCAATGCTTAGCCCACAAGCCTACATCACTCATGCTCCGACACGACAATTCTCCACAAATATACAAAAACCTGATATGAATTGTTCACAGCAACTTGACAAACCTGATGAGATGTGCAGTAGTTACATTAGTGGGACGCACGTAGTGAGCAAAGGGAGGGAAAACTCAGAGCATCAAAAACAAATGTGAAAATGATAAAACATGTTAATACGTTGTTTTGGGGGGAAATCCTGGCTGAAGTCACCGAGGTGGTAAGGCTCCAGGGGTGGACAAGATCCGTCCCGAGTACCTTAAGTCTCTGGATGTTGTGGGGTTGTCTTGGTTGATGTGTCTCTGCAACATCATGTGGCGGTCGG
>KN483196.1:13237-27889 GCA_000787095.1 Periophthalmodon schlosseri | reverse complement strand
TGCTGCCTGTTTATTTTTATATTATATTTAATTTACATTTTTACAGATTAAATCCATTTGTATAAAACTGTGTGTAGAAGAAAAGCATGTTCTCAGACTGCTGACAGCAGACATGTAAATGTGCCAGTCATGAGAGTGATTCTTCTGTGATCGTGTGGTACCTGTGGCCGTGTGTGGCACAGCGCCCACAGGATGTCCTGAGTGTGGCATAGCGCCCCCATGTGCTTTCTGTCTAACATTTGTGTCTCTGTCGTCCAGGGATCAGGACGGAGCAGGACTTGTATGTTCGTCTCATTGACTCCATGACTAAACAGGTGAGCGCCACTTTAAACTACATGCTCTGACCGCTACACCGTGGGTTTGTTTGGCGTTTGTCGGCCCCTCCCTCTGCCCGCTGCACGCCTCTGTCTCAGACCCTCAGCTTCAGCAGTCCACAGTGATGAACGAGCTGTCCTACCTGTGGAATACATTTACAGAGCCCCAGAAACGTAGAGGACACGTGTCCCCAGTCTGCCTCTGAGCCGGCACTCTGTGTGTGAGACAGACAGTGATACATGCCAGCTCACTCTCTCAGGACCTTGACCCTCATTTCCTCAATGTGAAACAGAACAAACGATCCCAGAGTGTGTTACGGCCAATTCAATCAAACAAAAACCCAGAGCAGCACATGTGGACCCACGGACACAAAGGGAGTCTCCATTCAAATCAATGAGATAACTAAGAAAATATGCCCCTTCAACGCTGGTCTTTTGTTTTGCCAATTGTGCCGCTAGTGCCATCGGTCTGGAGGAGAGTTAGCTTCGAATGAAAGTGGGAGGGCAGGAGTTAGTGAATGTGCTGTGTGTTTGCGTGGGGTGATCAGCCCTGGAGAGCGTGTTGAGTGGGGTTGGAGGGGTAACCAGACTTGAGTTTTGGAACGCGGCGCTGTAGGGACCAGATGGTGTCCTATCCTCAGTCTGGCGGTCCAACTGTTCTCCAAATACAAACATACAAGCACACAAACACAGGCTCACATCATGTTTTCTACTGTCGCAGAACTCAGCGTCCTCGCTCACAAACCCCATTCCCACGGTACACTCTTTTGCCAGAACGGTTCTCTGCTCCAGATTAAAAACACACTCCTGTCTTATTCGTGCTCTGTTTTTGCACCAAACCCTTAAAACGTGTATTTTTCCATCCCCAGGCGATCGTGTACGAAGGCCAAGATAAAAACCCGGAGATGTGCCGCGTCCTGCTGACCCATGAGATCATGTGCAGGTAAGGAGCCGGAGCTGTCAGGTTTGAAGACGCCATTACTCCACACAGCAGAGGAAGATGAATGCTTCTGCTCTTTTAGGTGCCTCTGTTGGTGTGAACTGGGGGGAGACACGGGGAGCACTGCTAAATTACAATAGGAATCTTATAATTTTCTTCAAAGTGGGTTGGGGAGATGAGCCCTGGCCTATTTCTGTTATATGTGTGTGTGTGTGTAAATCCATGTGAAAGTCTGTGTGTGCGTCTCTCTTATGTTCAGCTAATTAGGACAAGGAAAAAGTCATTAATCAAAGCCATGGTCCTCAGTCTGTGTAATACAGATGTATGCAGAGGATGCAGTTTGCAGTGTTCTGACAGTGAGCTGTGTGTGAGAGGAGACCTCCTCAAATTACACTTAAAATACAGACGCTCTCAAATGTATAAAGCAAACTGAGCGCCAGCATTTCAGTCAATACAACAGTCAACACAGCATCACTCAGAAGAATGGCATGTAACACACCAGGAGAAACACCAAGAGAACACATCAGGAGAACACACCAGGAGAAGAACACACCAGGAGAACACACCAGGAGAAGGACACGCCAGGAGAAACACCAGGAGAAACACCAGTAGAACACACCAGGAGAACACACCAGGAGGACACACCAGGAGGACACATCAGGAGAAGTCTGCGCATATAGAACACACCAGGAGAACACACCAGAACACACCAGGAGAAGAACACACCAGAACACACCAGGAGAAGAACACACCAGGAGGAGCTTCCACATGTAGAACACAAAGGCTAATGGCAAAGCCCACTCACTTCCTGGTTTATCACACAAGGCAATTTAGACGACTTGTTTTCATCTGCTGCAGGAAACAGTTGAGATCAGAAACCTGATCTGGCTCCAAGCCTCGTGTCCTGAGGGACTGAAGAAAGCAGGAGGAGGGTCACTCTCCCCTCACTCTTTATGTCTCCCCTCCTCTCCCTCTCTCCTCCACTTTCCTCCTCTCCCCTCCTCTCCTCCTCTCCCTCTCTACTCTTTTCCTCTCGTCTCCCTCTCTCCTCTCGCTCTCTCCTCTCTCCTCCTCTCGTTTCCCCTCCTCCTCTCTCTCCCTCTCTCCTCCCTCTCTCTCTCCTCCTCCCCTCCTCTCTTCTCTCCTCCCCTCTCCCCTCCTCTCCTCTCCCTCTCTCCTGTCTCTCCTCTCCTCTCCTCTCCCTCTCTCCTCGTCTCTCCTCGTCTCTCCCCTCCTTTCCTCCTCTCCTCCCCTCCTCCTTTCCCCTCCTCCCCTCCTCTCTTTCTCTCTGTACAGTAGTTTCATGGATCAGGAGCAGGTTCTCTCCTCCCCTCCTCTCCTCTCTCCTCTCTCCTCTCCTCCTCCCTTCCTCTCCTTCTCTCTGTACAGTAGTTTCATGGATCAGGAGCAGGTTTTCTCCTCTCTCTTCTCCCCCTCCTCTCACCCCCTCCTCTCCTCCTCTCCTCCTCCCCCTCTCCCCTCCCCTCCCTCTCTCTGTACAGTAGTTTCATGGATCAGGAGCAGGTAAACCACAGTCTGTGATGAGCAGAATCGTGGGCCCAGCGGCTCTTGTGGGAAACAGAAGGTTTACAACACAACACAATGTAACGCGCCGCAGTCAAATGATTCAGAAAAGGCTCGTCACATCAGTATGCAACCCCCTTCTACCCAGAATGCACTACTCCCCGGGTCCAGTGGGACCACTCTGTGACCCACTTCTGAGCGAGAAAGAGCTGGAGAGAGAGGCGGGCTGGAGGGAGGGGACGAGCACAGAGGAAAATAGAGAACAGAAGATGTCTGCCGTGTGATGTCTGACAGAAATGGAGCTAACCTGAGCCCTGGAGGCTAATTCAAGTTTGTGTTCAAGCTCACGGCTTTATCTGCTCGCCAAAACTTTTCCCCAAATCGCCCTGATCTCTGCCGCCGCAGCGTTAGGCCTGTGCTGTGAACCCGCTCTGTGCTGTTCTTAAATCTCACTAAAGTCTCAGCTCCTCCTCTCCAGAGCTCCTGTTTGCTCACCTGAGGCCCATACTCCTGCTGTGTGCGTTCATTTGTTCTCTTAGTGATGTCTAACTCTCTCCTCCTCTGTCTTTTACCCGCTGCAGTCGATGCTGTGATAAGAAAAGCTGTGGGAACAGAAACGAGACCCCATCAGACCCTGTCATCATCGACAGGTAAGAAAACTGTGACCTTTGACCCTTCAACACATGATGCTTCGTTGACATCGTAACATAAACACTACCTGCTTCTTAGGTCGGTTAAAGATAAATGTGAAGATGTTTTGTGGATTGAAACCAAAAGAAACGGTGCATTCCCACTCGTGGCGTTACTGCTTTAAACACTTGTATCATGTATAAATCATCTGAAATTTGAAAGAAAAAAAAAAATTTAAAAACCACATTGTTTAAACTCCACTAACCATGATCCTTTGCTCATTTGTGGATGATTAGTGTGTATGATTCTCCCAGTTTGAAGAGGCTGGTTTGGCTTTGAGTGTGGTCACAGAGCTGTCAGTGCAGTTGGCCTGATGGGTGAGCTGATGAGTAGTTAGGGTTCCTGCTGTAGTTTTGCCCCCCTTTGTGATGTTTTGCCCCCCTCTGTGACGTTTTGCCCCCCTCCGAGACGTTTCCAGTACTTTCTTTTAGCTGCTGTCATAAAGTATCGCTGACTGATGCAGAGGCCGAGCGAGATTTACACGGAGTCAAATAAAATGAAAGGCCTGCAGATTTATAGTGGGACTGTACCGTGTGTGTGGTGAACATGTGTGTGTGTGTGTGTATGTGTGTGTGGTGAACATGTGTGTGTGTGTGTGTGTGTGTGGTGAACATGTGTGTGTGTGTGTGTGTGTGTGTGTGTGTGTGTGTGTGTGTGTGTGTGAGAGTGGTGAACGTGTGTGTGTATGTGTGTGAGAGTGTGCGTGCGTGTGTGCATGTGTGTGTGTGCGGTGAACACGTCCTGTGTTTGTTTAGACTTGTGCAGATGTGAGGCCCGTGGAGATTTTTCCTGTTAGAATCACACACTTTTTAAATATTGTTGAAGGAATTGTGCTTCAGTTTGGAGCAGACTGTTGATGATATATTTATTCAAAAATTATAAAATTATAACAATCCGTTTTTTATTTCGTATCTAATTTTCAAATGTTTTGTCCAGTGTTCATGGACTTAGACCTGTCTCATTATATTTATCACATCTTCTTGTTTATGATGGCAGTTTGTTTTCGCCTTTTCCTCAGTGAATGAATTCTAACATATAAAACATTAGACTTGTTTTTACTTTTGTTCTGTTTCAAACACACTTTAAAATAGACTGAGTGACTTTGTTCAGGGATTCAGAGATTTTGTTCATGACAGAAATGATTGTGTTACTGTTTGTTACTGTTAAAAGTAGTAAAATACTGTACATAAGTAAACATTTTAGGTATCTGTACTTCACTTAAGTATATTTTAAAGTGGATACTTTTAACTTTTACTTCACTACATTTGAGATCAGTATCTGTACTTTCTACTCCACTACATTTTTCAAAATCTGGGAAAAATACTTTTACTTGTTACTCTTTTTACTCTTTAAGTAAATGGTGAAAGTATTTTTTATTATTGTCTGAGACCTGCTGAAAAGGCTGAGGGTTTATTTTTAATACGTTCATAATTTGAACAAAACAAAAATATGCAAATAAAAACAGATAGAAAAAAACGATCGATGCAATTGTTTCTGTTGAACAAAATTCAGCTCAAATCTTTATCAAAATTGCTATATTTGAAGCTTTATAAGACTCAAAATCTGCATGAAATACTTTTACTCTTTACTCTTTAAGTACATTTTTAAACAGGTACTTTAATATTAATTATATATAATATAATTATATTTAAGATTTTTTCATGTGATACTTGTACTTTTACTTGAGTATTTGTTTGCTCCAGAATCTGTACTTTTACTTGAATAACAAACTGGAGCACTTCTTCTGTCCCTGCTGTAAACTCTCTCGAGTCTGTTGCGTTGTGTGAGCATTTCCCGGAGCGTCTGAGCCTCTTTCAAACCAGAATCGGCCACAGTAGCGTCTGTAATGCTCCTCGTCCCGTTTCCTTCTCATTTGAGTGTATTTATGTGAGTGTTAATGAGGCAGTGACCTGTGCTATCTGATGAACACAGCTGTCCTGCTCGCGCCACTGCTCTGTCAAAAGCTCCTGTTTTTATACCTGTATGCGTGACTGTGTGTGTGTGTGTGTGTGTGTGTGAGGCTGTGTGTGTCAAAATGTGTGTGCGTCACCGTGGTTACGCTCCAGTGAAGCGGAAGGCCTCACCTCAGCGCTCCTGGAGACAGCTGCACCCAACCACGTGACCTTTAGACAACATGCCCACCCATCACTCTCGGCATGGGCCATTCTTCTCTTCAGACCATAGACTGTATATATAAATGGACATAGCTAACCCGCTAGCCGCTGCGTTCCAAATAGGAAGAGATCATGGCCGCGCTTCCGGCTCCATCGACTCTGGCTCCAATTCACTTTCTATTGAAAATCTGTGGCCCCTCTCTCTGTAATTGCTGCTGTCAGACTCGTCATTTTGGTCTTAAAATGTTCATATTAACCCGCTCTACTTGATACTGGTGTTTTTATTTCACTACTTATAAAAGTAGATATAAACATGAACAACAGACAAATTAGGCGCCTTCTTTCCCCGAGGTCGCTCCTGTTAGTGTTAGCAACAGGTTTGATTGACAGCGTTGGTAAGCGCCCGCTCCCTGCTAATCAGCGGTTTAGGCGCCTTCTTTCCCCGAGGTCGCTCCTGTTAGTGTTAGCAACAGGTTTGATTGACAGCGTTGGTAAGCGCCCGCTCCCTGCTAAATCAGCGGTGTGGGCAGGAAGGGGCATTACCTTCAACAGCCTCGCTCCGGATTGGCTCTTTGGTTGCTATGATACTGCAGCTGACATGGGGCCACTCTCCTCTTCATACTTTCCTCCTCGTGGGGCAGACTTGTGCACTCTTAAATCCTTTTGGTATAAAGTTGAACTGCCTGTTTTTATTATTGCTAACCCAACACAATCTGCAACCAACATGATGCTGTTATGATGCTAAAATTTAAAGCTCAGGTTCGATTCTAAAGTAAAATGTGTGTTTTTTTTTTTCTTTTCTCTATATTGACACCACAGTGATGATAAAAACATTTCTTTAATACTATCACATGGTCTTATCCAAGTTATAATATAGTTTACAAACTTTATAAAACTGTTGTGGAACGGTTCAACTTCGCCGCATTTGTTTTCAGATCTGATGCTTGTTCAAGTCAGTATCTAGTTTCAATATTAGTTTTAGTGTTGACTTTTTCCCAATAACTTTAACCAGTCGTGTGCCGATCCTAACGACCCACATCTGTTATTTCACTGTGTATCTTTTGTAATTATGTTTGTATTAAGAAATGTAAACGTAAACTATCATAACACTGTAACATTGTAACAGGAAATTCTCTCTGTCATCACTATAGCAAAGCGTTATGTGTTGTTTCTCTCTGCTAACATAGAACACACTGTACAGCCTCTATGCTCCTTATAGGGTCGTTTAAAGAACTGAAAGTCAGATACTAATTTATAATAAAAACTAGTATGTTAAAAAATCACATAAGTTGAACAAAAGTGGACTTTTCCTGAACAGTTTTAGAGCGATCGTTAGCTTCATCAGAGCTCATATGTGACCACATGGAAACCTACTGTTATTTTGATCTGAACATGTGTGTGATGTGCCTGTCGTTGATATCGATCCTGGTATCGAGTATCGTCTCTATAGTCTCAACAGGCCTGTCACAAAACTTACTATATCGATGTATCGTTCAGTATATTATAAATGGAACAATCGTTTTGGGGTCAATGTTTATCGTGGGAATTTTTCTTTATGCTAGTGGGACATTTTTGTTTTTTTTTCTGCAATATGATAAAATTTGAGCTGTAGAAGGTTGAATTATGGGAGGAGAGAAGGAGGAGGAGGAGAGAGGAAGGAGAGGGAGTTGATAGGGAGGAGAGAATTATGAACTAAAACTACACAAACCAATGACTTAAGTGTTGTAATCTGCTGTTCATTTACACAGCTCAACAATATTTAGCATTTTTGTAGATTTAGAATATTATATTTACATCAGTAAAATATCACACTTTAAAATGTGTTATTGTGACAGGCCTGGCTCAAAGTCTCCAGCTCCTCATCAGATCATCTCTAACTCCTCGTTCTTGGTTGGGTTCTTGGTTGTGTTCTTTGGTTGTGTTCTTGGTTGTGTTCTTTGGTTGTGTTCTTTGGTTGTGTTCTTGGTTTGCTTTCCTTGGTTGTGTTCTTGGTTGTGTTCTTTGGTTGTGTTCTTGGTTGTGTTCTTTGGTTGTGTTCTTGGTTGTGTTTCTTGGTTGTGTTCTTGGTTGTGTTCTTTGGTTTGGCGTCTTCGGTGTTTTGTTGTTGGTTCCTGACGCAGCTCCTCGCTCGGCGCCACATGCAGGGGGCGCTCTCGTCACTATTCCCCTGGCGCCGCATGGCTCAGGTGTAACCGCGGCATTAACGAACAGCAAATTAGAACAAGGGGGAGGTGAAAACAACAGCACAATATCAGTGTTTTTCCTCTCCAACGAGCGCTCTTTCTGGACAGCAAAATAGGTCAGGTGAAAGGGAGGAGGGAGGGAGGGAGGTGAGAGGGAGGAGAGAGGGAGGCAAAATAGGTCAGGTGAAAGGGAGGGGGGAGGGAGGGAGGGGAGAGGGAGGAGAGAGGGAGGAGGGAGTGAGGTGAGAGGGAGAAGGGAGGAGAGAGGGAGAAGGGACGGAGGGAGGAGAGAGGGAGGAGGGAGGTGAGAGGGAGGAGGAAGGGAGGTGAGGGAGGGAGGAGGGAGTGAACGGGACGTGGAAGTTTGAAAGTAAAAGAAAGAAATAATCATAATTTGTTGTAACGTTTTAGTTTGATGTGACAGAATTTTTTTTGTCTGGACGAGAATTTCCATATTCGGTCGTGCACAAAAGTTTGGCAGAATTTTGAGGCAGAACCTGTTCTATGTTTGGTTTAAGTTCTGAGAAGTTTTGGCCTGAAATGTGGGCAAGAAAAGTAGAATGTGATATACTTAATTATAATCAGAGGTGGAACATAACAAAGTAAAAGTAGTAAAGTACTGTACTTAAGTAAACATTTTAGGTATCTGTACTTTACTTAAGTACATTTTCAGTGTATACGATATACTTAATTATAATCAGAGGTGGAACATAACAAAGTAAAAGTAGTAAAGTACTGTACTTAAGTAAACATTTTAGGTATCTGTACTTTACTTAAGTACATTTTGCAGTGTATACTTTTTACTTTTACTTCACTACATTTGAGAGCAGTATCTGTACTTTCTACTCCACTACCTTTTTGAATATGACTCAAAAGTAAAAGTTTTGAAAAGGCTGAGGGTTTATTTTTAACACGTTCATAATTTGAGCAACAAAAATATACAAATAAAAACAGATAGAAAAAATGATCGATTCAGTCGTTTGTGTTGAACAAAATTCAGCTCAAATCTTTATCAAAATCACAACATTTGAAGCTTTATAACACTCAAAATCTGTGTGAAATACTTTTACTTTTTACTCTTTAAGTACATTTTTAAACAGGTACTTTAGTACTTTTACTTAAGTATTTCTTTGTTCTGGTATCTGTACTTTTACTAGTAAAAAAATTGAGATTATAATGAGGCGTAACATTTGAGGAGTTTCTTTTGTGACTAAGTGTTTGCGTAGATACTGTTTCATTTATAGCAGAAACTCAAAGCGCTTTTACTTTACAGCAAGACGATTTTGACTCTGTGTCTGAGAACATCCTTCATTGCGAGATAGAACCAGTGCCTTGGCTCGGGTCCACACATGCCCTTTCGTGCTATACGTGTTTTGCTATACGTGTTTTTTTTTTTTTATCTTTGGTTGCAGTTTTGTGTATTAAAGTACTGATGGATCTCTTTGTGTTCATAACCTTTGCTAACACCCTGCCCGGGCCTTTAGCACGCTAGCTAACGTGCGATTCCTCATTTAGCAGCACTATATTCTTGGCAGTTGTAATAATCAGAGATTCATAAACAAACAAACAAGTGCGAGGGGCTGAAACTGACTCAATTATGCCGCGTTCCCTCCTTCAAATTCATAACGAAAACGCATCAGCCGCCCCTCTCCCCCTTGAAGTTATTTAGTTCGTTAAACAAGGCCTCGTTAGCCTGCCGCTGTTTCGCAGAGATGATTAGATTTTACAGCCCTAATTAGCCGGGCTAGCTCTAACTCTTCTGGAAGAGTAATGGGTCTGATTGCCTAATTAGCTCTCTCTCGTTAAGAAGGGGAAGAAACAGGCCACTGCAGCAAAACCGCAGGAATGAGGCAAAATAAAGTCACGCTAATGAGAAACTTATTTGATTGTTAGGAGAACAAATCTGGTAGAGTGCAGATCGGCGGCGCTCAGGGTCCCGTACGGACTCGCTCGCCGCCGTTTTATCTCGTCTCGTGTTGGAAGCGAAAGAAATTTGTTTGGGCGTAACGCATCTACGAGGAGCAATATGATACACAGATCTTTTAGGGAGGAGATATTTGTTTTTGGGCTAAACTATGAAAGTGGAAGGAGCGCGGAGCTCTGGTGGGATCAGACTACACAAGCTGCTACGCTGTTTCGGAGCGAGCATCTTTAGGAGTGCTATGTAAACGCAGGGATTTCACTTTTTCAGTGTGATTGTCAAGACAAATTTTGAATCCAAATGACATCTGCTAATGCTGTAGAAACGGAAAAGAAAATTAGTAAAGAAAATTCAAACAGTTTCTCAACTCAGAGGATAGAAGGAGAGGCAGATTGTGCTTGTGATTTGCAGCAGAACAAAAGCTTCAGTACAGTAACGATAAGGCCAAGGTGTGTTTATTCATCGGGTTCAGTTTCCTGTTTACAGACGCCATTTTGAGAACTTTTCACAACTCCAAAGTTTAGTATTTTGTTTTGAATTGTTAATTTCTATGGCAACTGCACAGATTTTTGCATCACTCGGAAAACCATGGGTAGCGCACATAGACTGTATAAAGAAGTTAATACGAACATTTTAAGACCAAAATGACGAGTCTGACAGCAGCAGTTACAGAGAGAGGGGACACAGTTTTCCAATGTAAAGTGAACTGGAGCCGATGGGCCGGAAGCGCCTGACAGCAGCAGTTACAGAGAGAGGGGACACAGTTTTCCAATGTAAAGTGAACTGGAGCCGATGGGGCCGGAAGCGCGCCCATGATCACTTCCTATTAGCAGGTTAGCTATGTCCATTTATATATACAGTCTATGGTAGCGCATTTAAAATACAATCACCAACACCCAAAGTCCTGCAAAAATATGACCAAGAATAAGTCTAAATAAAGTTCTCAGCTATTGTGTACATTGTGTAACTTTGGCTTTTATTGTCGTGTAGCTACTTACAAGTCCCTGAAATCACTTCAAGATTCGTTTGAAGAGATGAGCTGGAGCTTGCCTTTAGACACTACGACTATAACATTGGACAGTGGGCGGGGCCAGTGAAAGGTGAGCTCGTATGCACCTCCCTGTGTCTCATGGGACCAGTCTGTGGGATAATATGAGGGGAGCCCTTAACCCTACACTTCCACTTACAGCCTTACGCATAGCTGCTGGTTACCGCGGGGTTAATCAGATGCAGACTCTGGTCCTCAGTCTATCATCTGCTTGGATGGGCCCCAAATCGCGAACACATTTCAACCTCTCTCACCCTCTGCACGTCTTTGCACTGTGGTTTTCTGAGCTGGGTGTTTTTCAAACTGTGGGGAGCGGATTCAGCTGGTGGTCTATATATTTCTTCCTTTGCTACTCTGAGATGTTTGCACTTAAACTTTAATTTAGTTGCAGTTGAAGCTTTTAAAGGGCCCATCTCACGCTATTTTCTGATCTATGTTCCTCATCACAAACATACCTGGAGTTGTGAGTTTTTCTCTCAAACAGAAAACACTTCCACCTTGTGATGTCATGTGGTAATACAGGAAGTGCTCCACTGTGTTTTTAAACTCCACACACCTTCACTAGAATCATTTGGACGATTTCAGCCCTGGAATTGCCAATCTACTGAACTAAAGGTAAAAGGAGCTGTTAACTTGAAAACTACCACTTCATGACATCATAAGGTGGAACAGAGCGTTTTGAGATGTAGACAGACTAATAATAAAGAGTTACTCAAACATGTGTGAATGACACAAAACACAACTCCAGGTATGTTTTTGAGGAGGTAACAGCATCATAACATGACTTAAAGCTCACAAGTCAATTTGTGTAATATAGGACCTTTAAAGACCAAACTCATACCTGGTATTTGTCCTTTTGTTTTTAGTCAAACATCTTTCCATTATTTATATCAGATCTTGAATTGCTGGGTTGTGACATAACACTATTCTATTCATTCTATAGGCCAATTAATATAGGCAGAGGGCAACTAAAATGAATGAATATAGTTCAAATGCAGATTTTAGAGAAGAGAGCATGACATCATCACATTGTAGAATTTGAAAATCAACAATACACAGAAGTTGTATTATATCAGAGGCATAGACTGTATAAAGAAGTGGACTAAGTGAGTCAAATGAAGCTCATTGACTAGAGCAGTTATAGGGGCCAATTTGGAGCCCAGTTCCACATTTGGAATTCTGGCCGCGAGTATCATAGCAACCAAAGAGCCAATCTGGAGCGAGGCTGTTGAAGGAAGCCCCTTCCCGCTCGCACCATTGGTTTAGCAGGGAGTAGGTGCTTAGCAACGCTGTCAATCAAACCTGTTGATTTACGGACACAATAGTGAAATAAAACCCCCAGGATCATGTAGAGCGGGTCAATATGAACATTTTAAGACCAAAATAACAAGGCTCACAGCAGCCGTTACAGAGAGAGGGGCGACAATTTTCCAATAGAAAGTGAATTGGAGCCAGAGTCGATGGAGTCTGGCTCCCATGATCACTTCCTATTTGGAACACGGCGGCTCGCAGGTTAGCTATGTCTATTTATATATATACAGTCTATGCTCCCAGTGTTGTGTTGAATCCTCTGTTTTGGTCTGTTTGTGTTGTATGTCCACATAACCAGTGCTAATCTGCTGTCTCTGCCCTCACTGGGGGGTATGGATGTCCCCCCGGCCTCTTGTGTCCTCTCTGGCCCTGTCCCACCTGTGCTCCCCTGGCTCTGCTCCTGCCCGCCCCGCTCCCTGAGGCCTACTCCCACTGGCAGGGACAGCCTCTCCTCGGGGGCGCACAAACTCTGCAGCTACAGATAAGGATCCACTACATATCCCATGGTGCACCTCACACTCTAGCCACAACACAGGAACGGTTTCGGTGTCAGATTTACACACATGGGCGATATTATGACAGGTTTTATTGCAGTTTTGGGCTGAGAGCTGGTGCGTGTGTTTGGATGTTGATGTTGCAGGCGTGTGTGTGCGTGTGGCGGTATAACGGGCTGATGTCAGTGGTTTTTGTGTGTGTGTGTGTTGATAGAGGCCATTTCCTGGAGAGTGCTTGGTTTTGTGTGCCTCTTGAGTGAAGAATGTCAGACAGGAAGTGCTCCTCCCGGGGAGAGTGATGTCATGGCTGTTTCCTGTTCCAGAGCTAGTTAGCACATGTGGACCAGTATCATGGGCTAATGGTTTTGGGTCGCCTCCCGCTCACTTAGATTTTGGAGAAAGAGGGGCCCATGGGGATTTGAAACTGAAACTTTCATTGACACTGATTCAAAACACACACACGCTGGTAGAGTTAGGTCATTCAAAATATCCCAGGACAGCTCTTTTGTGGAGCCATTCAAAACTATTAAAGTTGGCGTTGCTGATATTCACTCTGTAGGAAAAAAAGAAGAAGTAGATATTTAAATGGGTCTAACTCAAAACGAAACCAGCACGATAACACATTTTGAAGCACGATATCTTGCTACAGAGAAATATAACTTTAACGATAATATTGAAACTACTTTAAGCCTCTGACACAATAACAATAATGCAAGGTAATCCCAGTAAAACATTTTTAAATAGACGGTATCATTAAAAGGCCTGAGCCGCAACAAATAAACAGCAGAATGTACCAATATTTAGCCATAGAAGTTACAAATCGCATCGTATCATAACAAAAATAACAAAAATCTCTCCATTATTGCAAAAATGTACACATGATAAATATTGAGCCCAAAAATATACTGTTCCAGCTACTTCCTACTTCCAGGTTGACGAGAAATAAAAATTCTACAAACAGACTGCAGCGGTCTCCTTATGTCACAATGTGCTGTTTTACTTATTTACAAAAGAATCTGGCATCCCAACTTTAATAATCAGGTTCATGAATGTTCACTTTAACCCTCATATTGACCAATGAAAACCACTGACTGACCGCGTCCACTTTTGTGTGACCTCAAATCATAGACTGTATATATAAATGGACGTAGCTAACCTGCTAGCCCCCACGTTCCAAATAGGAAGTGATCATGGGCGCACTTCCGGCTCCATCAACTCTGGCTTCTCTTCATTTTTATTTTGCTATTGTGTCCGTGACTCAAGAACATTAGTAAGAGACAAATCAGCTGCCTTTGATTGACAGGTTTGATTGACAGCCTTGCAAGCGCCTTGACCCCTGCTAAACCTGCGGTGCGGGGGGAAGGGGCGTTACCTTTCACAGCTTCGCTCCAGATTGGCTCTTTGGTTGCTATGATACTCACGGTTGGAATTCCAAATGTGGAAGCCTCGATGAGCTTAATTTGACTGGAGCTGAACGCTGTGGATGACGTCACACTCTCTTAGTCCACTTCTTTACACAGTCTGTGCCTCAAATTAACGTGTTCACAAATGCATTTCAAATCAGTGCATCTTACCTCAAACTTTTTCCTGTGGCTAACCTGGGTGTTAGCATTAGCATTAGCATTAGCATTAGCATCACTCACTGTCTATTCGGCGTCTGTGACAATTTTGTGATTACATTTTATAACTTAATAACAAGCCTTTGCCAAGTTTTTAATTTCCAAAGCGGTCTCGCCAGTTCTGAGGTTGGCGTCCTTCCATTGGCGCCCGATTGTTCTCCTGTTTATGATCCACACATGGCCCACATTTTTGTTGTTTATATTTTCCGTGATGCAGTTCACCTCATAGCTTGTTTATCACTCCATATTACCAACAATCCCCCCTCCCAATCCAGCGGGGAACCCCTTATTGTTTTGGTTGTTATGTTTGGATGCACTTCCTGAGGTGAAAGGTCATCTGTTGCCTTGGCTGGGCTAACGTGCGCTAGTGAATAATGTATGTCATTGACTTTATGTCAGCACTGCCAGCCCCCCAAGCCGAGCCCACCCATGTTTAATTCATCTGTCTCATTTGTGTGTGTGTGTCTGTGTGTGTGTGTGTCTGCGTGGGTATG